>CAJPEX010000131.1:0-170599 GCA_905338405.1 Notodromas monacha | reverse complement strand
AGGCTTGATCAATCTAATTCTGACTAGTAAAACCTTACAGACTTTTCAGTAGGTTTTCTCCGCGCCATTCAAGAATAGCAATTGAAATAATTCAATATACATCTACACTCTCGAATCTCAATATGACAAATTATTGCTTTAAACAAATGCATTCTTCAGGCGCGTGCCTTAAATACAGCCAGCATCATGAAATTTGAATCGCTATGAAAATAAATTTATCGTTATAACGAAGCATTTTCGCAATTCCCAACTGCTTCATGGTAGCAACGTTTTTCTGTGTATTTTATGTACATCATCGTTTATTATTGATTACAATACCGTATTTACGCAAGTACCTTGAGCATCGTTTTTTCTGCAAAATTTAGTCAGAAAAAAGTGTTATTCACGCATAGTTTCTTTTTTATTAAATCATGAAACTGGTGATGAAGGTCATGAAGGACAAAAGGGAGTCTTCGTGTATGGGTGCAAATAATGAATCGGAAATTCTGCTTGTTACCTATCCTATTGCAGTTCTCCGAGTTATTATGGTTATTCACATGAGTATTTCGTTGAAAATTATTATTTGAAGAAACAAGATTTCAAACTCGCAAAAACTAGTGGGCGGATCATCCGCTATAATCAGTTCTTGGATTAATTGTATGCCTGGAAAATTAGGGTGTGTGTCTTACTCAACAATTTGTGGTACTTGAGTGAATGCAGCAATTAAATTTGAACCATTTAAAAAATGTTGCAAGCTTCATGATACATTAATAAACTGCTGTTGAAGCATCAGGAGATGCTAATGGTAATCATGACTTGAAACATGGACACCTTTTTACAAGCAATGAATGCTTTGAAAAAGTATAGCGGCCATGATTAAATAAAACTCTTTGAATGGAGTAAGCATTTATAGAAATTTTCAAATATTAGAAGTGATGACGTAACTCTTTGAAATAAATGCCCTGGAAAATCTCTCAACGTTCCAAAAAAAGGGGTATCGAAACCCAGGGATGACAAAAACAGCCCAGTGGCCCACCTGATGATTATAAGTGCTAAATCGTATTATATTAACCAAGTACGCATTGTACTGTATCTAGTGCTGGTCATGATGAAATCGAAAGTTTTGAATGGAGTTGAAGCATTTATTGTCATTTTCGTTAATAGGAGTGACGTAACCCTCGGAAATAAATCCTGTCGGAAATCTCCCGCGTTTCAACAAAATTCGGAACCATGACAGTGATGCGACAGTAAGTATAGTATAATAATAAGTGCAGTGGTCATAATAAAATTATGATTTTTTTTAGAGTTTATACATTTATTATCATGAGAGTGACGCAACCCTCGGAAATAAATTCCTGTCGAAAATCTCTCGATACGTTCCATAAAAATTTAGTTTCGGAACCCATAAAGATGCGACAGTAAGTACAGTATATATAGTGTATCACAAGTGCAGTATTCATAATAAAAATTATAATTTTTCAAACGATTTTATGCACTCACTGCCATTTTCGAATATTCGGAGTAATGCAACCCTCGGAAATGAACCCTGTCAAAAATCTCTCGATACGTTCCATAAAAATTTAGTTTCGGAACCCATAAAGATGCGACAGTAAGTACAGTATATAAAGTGTATCACAAGTGCAGTACTGTATTCATAATACAAATTATAATTTTGTAATTGATTTTATGCACTCACAGCCATTTTCGAATATTCGGTGTAATGCAACCCTCGGAAATGAACCCAGTCGAAAATCTCTGGACGTTTCAACAAAATGGGTCTCATCAGAACCCAGGCCCAGGCGGGATGATGCGACAGAAACAGCGCATGATGATGGCCCACGTGATAATTATTGCAACAGGATGGCGGTGTATTCCAAATTATCTCGTCCATCCATTCCACAATACCCTGCCCAAATTTCCTCGCTAAATGATGTACAGTATATATATATATATATATATATATATATATATATATATATATATATATATATATATATATAGCGAGAAGACAGAGTACATGCAGTTTGCTGATGGACGACCGGTGTGGGTTTGATGAAAGGCACACGTGCCTCGGGCGAGGAAGAACTCATGAATTCTCCAGGAACCCCGTCAGCACAATTTCTGCAAGCGGTTTCCTCACCGCTGCTCAAAAACGTTTTAATGCAGGCCTCTGCATGCATAAAAGAAAGGGGCATGCGAAAAGTTTCTGCAGAAATTTTGCATTGAATAGCCTTTCTCAGGAATGTCAAAATCATTTACAGCTGCGGTGTATATATAGTGGACTTGATCAGCTTTTCGAGCAGTCATCCGGATTTTAGAATAATATATAAAAAAAATGTTCGATTTTAAATTTTAATATAAACCTGCATATCAGCTGTGTCTGTAAATTGGACTTTCAATTTTTCTCTCACTTGCGCTGTTGGGAGGTGATTTTAATTTTTTTATGCAAGAAAATTAAATCATTGAATAAATATCCTGATGTTTCGTAAATCCATATTTCAATCTTGTGAGTTACAAGATTGAAAATATTACAGTTTCTGGGATTTATTCAGTGATTCGATTTTTCATTTACATTATAAAAATTCAAATCACCTCTCAAAAGTGCGAGCATAAAAGAAAGGGTCATTCGAAAAGTTTCTGCAGCAATTTCGAATGGAATACCCATTTTTTTGGAATGTCAAAATGATACCGCGGTCTTGTGGACTTGATCAGCTTTTCGAGAAGTCATCCAAATTTTAGAATAATGTACATAAAAAGATTTTCGATTTTAATATGAGCCTTCATCAGCTGTGTCTGCTGAAGTTTAAATTTGCTCTTCCTGTTGGGAGGTGAGTTTAATTTTGAAAATGGAATAAAATAAAATCACTTAATAAATATCCTGATGCTTCGTAAATCCAACTTTCAATCTTGTGAGTACTGTATATGAAATTACAGATTTCTGAATTCCATTCAAGGAATTCCCAGTGTCACCGAAAGACTATAAGACTGCCAAGTATATTTTATTGTGGGTTTACCTTGTCTTTTACAGTATTTCAGAAAAATATATTTAGAATTCCAGCCTAAAAGGAAGGAAAAGCTTACGGACCTCGAGTGTTTTCTCATCGCAGCTTCAACTTTGAATGGCAGAAGAGGGTATCGATTTCCCCCGTTTCGACTTCTCTGCACTAAACGTACGGAAAATCAATAATAAAATTTTTTGAAAATTCAGAAGAAAAAAGAAACTTTTGAGGGATCCCGGGGCAGTTAAATTATATTTGCCAGTGCTCTCGTCGTCCGCGTTCCAGTGGATAGATAATATTGCGAGCTTTATACCCTCACCAAACACGCGTGGGAAAAGCATGCTACTGTAGTTTAATATAAATGAGACAGCTTTGGGATTGCAGATTCATTAAATCTTCTTCGCTGGATGGAGATGATACGCAAATTCGTATATAGCTCGATTGTTTGCAGGCTTAACATGTCCCCTGCCCCGTGGGTCATTTTCGTCAATTCGAGAAAATTTCTGAAAAAAAAAAAATATATATATATATCACGTATAATTGCGTGTATATATATATCTTTCATCTTCGCGTGCCTCAACATGCATTCGTGTCCAATTTCTTTCTTTTTTTTAGCTGAAGTATCGCATCCTAGCAAAAATGTGCTTTCATCGAGTGAAAGATTATTTGATACTGTAGTACAAAAACTATCATCTAGTTTATGTTTTGCGAAGCTCTTTGGAAATTTTCCTCGTGTATTGAATGAAAAGTATGCTTGGGTAGTAATACGTGTAATAAAAATTATTATACATGTTCAAAATGTATGATTCAGAGATAAGAATTTTTATAGCAAGCAAGGGACGATTTTCACGTATCAGAAATTTTCCGGGGGGAGATGATTTTACTTGGATGAAGGAAATTATCTTTATTTTAGATTATTCATAGGTGGGATGAAGAAAACTCCCTATCAATCCTTTTTTGGAGAGAAAATGTATTTTTAATTTTTTAAATTTCAGTGATTGTGATATGATTTTAATATTTTAATACGATCAATCCGTCTTACACCTTATACTTATTCAAAAACCTCGTGCACATGTTCTAAAATTATTTTTAGCCGAGGAATTGAATATACAGTCAATAACCCCCATCTAACGGACTTGATTCGTGCAAGGGACAAGTCTTTTAGACGAAAAGTCCTTTACACAAATTCAATTACATAAAAATTAAAAATTTCAATTTTCAACACTAATTTTAAACCAAAAGAAGTCTGTTTGGCGGATTTTGTCTGTTGGGCAGGAGGAAAAACTGCTTATGCAGAGCTGGTCTGTTTGGCAAAAATCCCTTACACGGGAGGTCTGTTAGGCAGGGGGCCACTGTACTACATTGGNTGCATTACATGCACTGTTACAACCACTGTTACACACTGTTATCACAATGTTACAACACTTGTGTGATATGACCATGTTGCACTTTATGAGAAAACTTGTAAAGTCTTTTAAAATGCATGGGACTATACACAATTGATGCATTCATGCACCATATTGCAAATAATACATATTCATTTTAATTACAGCACACAACAGTGTGCATGACAACAATGTTGCAACAAAGTAAAGGCAGTGTTAACACAATGTTGTTTTCTGCAATTGCCAGTAACACATAAATTGCTCTTTACAATCATTTTACAGCAATTGCTTGTTGCAATAAACATTACAGCACTTACTATAATAAAATTACAATAATGCTTTTAAAAGCATCACAGAAAAATGTTTTTTACAGGGTAAAATATGCTTCTAAAAGAGTCACAAGTTATTTTGACTTTCAAAAGCATCAAAGAAAAACATTTTAACAGTGTAAAAAATGCTTTTGAAAGAGTCAAAATGTATGACGCTTTCAAAAGTGTCACACAAAAACATTTTCAACAGGGTAAGAAATGCTTTTGAGAGCGTCAGCCTCTGACGCTTTCAAAAGCGTCACGGAAAAATGTTTTTAACAGCATAAGAAACGCTTTTGAAAGCGTCAGCCTCTGACGCTTTTGAAAGCATCACGGAAAAACGTTTTTGACTAGGTTAAAAACGCTTTTAAAAGTGTCAGACTCTGACGCTTTCAAAAGTGTCAACTAAAAACGTTTTTTACCCCATCCTGACTGCGTCAGGAAAACAGATCCCTACTTGCATCCAAAACCGTTTGACCACCACCTGAAACGGCCAAGATACGCATAAAAATAGCCGCTATCTCAGGCGGCAATCTGAAATTTTTGCTGGGAGCTTCAACTTTGAATGACAGAAGACGATATCGATTTCCCCGTTTTGACTTCTCTGCACTAAACATAGGGAAAATCAATAATAAAAGTTTTTGAAAATTCAGAAGAAAAAAGAAACTTTTGAGGGATCCCGGGGCAGTTAAATTATATTTGCCAGTTCTCTCGTCGTCCGCGTTCCAGTGGAGAGATAATATTGCGAGCTTTATACCCTCACCAAACACGCGCGGGAAAAGCATGCTACTGTAGTTTAATATAAATGAGACAGCTTTGGGATTGCAGATTCATTAAATCTTCTTCGCTGGATGGAGATGATACGCAAATTCGTATATAGCTCGATTGTTTGCAGGCTTAACATGTCCCCTGCCCCGTGGGTCATTTTCGTCAATTCGAGAAAATTTCTGAAAAAAAAAAATATATATATATATATATCACGTATAATTGCGTGTATATATATATCTTTCATCTTCGCGTGCCTCAACATGCATTCGTGTCCAATTTCTTTCTTTTTTTTAGCTGAAGTATAGCATCCTAGCAAAAATGTGCTTTCATCGAGTGAAAGATTACTTGATACTGTAGTACAAAAACTATCATCTAGTTTATGTTTTGCGAAGCTCTTTGGAAATTTTCCTCGTGTATTGAATGAAAAGTATGCTTGGGTAGTAATACGTGTAATAAAAATTATTAAACAATTTCAAAATGTATGATTCTGAGATAAGAATTTTTATAGCAAGCGAAGAAAGATGTTCACGTATCAGAAATTTTCCGGGGAGATGATTTTACTTGGAAGGAAATTATCTTTATTTTAGATTATTCATCGGTGGGATGAAGAAAACTCCCGAATATTCTGTCATTCTTTTTTCGGAGAGAAAATTTATTTTAATTTTTTTACATTTTAGTGAGTGTGATATGATTTTAATATTTTAATACGATCAATCCGTCTTACACCTTATACTTATTCAAAAACCTCGCGCACATGTTCTAAAATTATTTTTAGCCGAGGAATTGAATCTACTACATTGGAAATCACCTCAGAGTATAGTATTAATATGAATTTATTTCTTTGATTGATTTTGCATCGGAATTTGAAATTTTTGATTTCAGAGGCAGGCAGGGATCGAGAAAAGGAATGTAAATTTTGAAAATTCTCGGATCTGGAAAATTCCTCGTACATAAACGTCGAAATATCCGGATTAAAAATGTCTGCTGAGTACTGTATATTGAAACTAAAAGTTCCACGAGATATGACTCAAAATTTCTATCGCGGTCTCCCAAAAAAAAAAAAAAAAGTTTTTGACTCCTTTTTTTCTTCTCTCCCCTTTTTCTTTTGTAATGATCATAAATTTCAGCAGATGCCCGTCATGAGAAGCTGGAAACAGAAGAGCAGCTTGCGTCCATCTTCATCAGCGTCAAATGCAATCCCTGACAGTTATCAGGCTTCAGAGAACCTTCATTGCAATTTTCTTCGCCCCTCCAAAGTTGGAGAATATATGCGAAAAGATGAAGTTTCACGGATTGGAATTCAGAGAACTGTGTAGCATGAAGCAGCAGAGGGTTGAAATTGAGACATTTAATATTGTATTCTAAGGTATATGGCAAGAGGAGGATATAAAAAAAAAAGTTTCTCTGGAGCCCCGATGGAAACTTTGAATCGATGCCCTTTTCCAAAATGAGAAACCACTGCCAACACGCATTTATCAAAGTGAACTACTTTCCTTATTCTTCCAGTAATACTTCATCACGGTCGATTATTTAGTCTTTGCCAAGCTTTTCAACTTTGGTCGAGGTTTGTGAATATTTATAGACTTCACTGACCAAAAATGAAACAGAAAATCAATCATTATCAGGGACCCCTTAGAGGTCGCCCAAAAGCACAAACCAACAGGACACGTCACAAACACCAAAATAGAACAATCACACTTCCAACAAAACCAAATGACCATGAAAACCTGTCACCTTTCAAGAAACCCGTTTCTCTCAGCCAACTCTTGAATTTATAGGAAGCACCAAACACTTCACTTTTCTTCCTGACTTTGTGCTGTTTGTTTTGAAAGTGCTGAACCTGAAAGTGACAAAATCTTGTGAAAACTTGTGCAAATTACATCTGTTCCTGCAGACTTGGTCTTGGCTGCAAACCGCCTATTGTGCATTACATTTATTTTGTTTTGAATTTCTTTGTCAAGATCTAAGGATCTTGGACAATTGCCTTGAAAAAAATGTACATAACTGTGTGTAAAATATAATTTGTGCTGAAGGAATGATTTTGTCCGCACGAATTGTGTGCATTAAAAAAATAAAAAAAAAATATTTGCATGTCTCTGAGACTTTTTGGAACAGGTGCTCTAACATTTAGCCCCAATTCAATGAAAAAAATCTGAAATTTTTGACAAAGGGAGGCTCAAGCTGGAAAGTTTTGAGTCAGAAACGTTCAAATTCCATTGGATTTGCCAAAATTTGTCACGGATTGTATGAAAATTCGAATAAGGGCGGTTTTTATACTTTATAGGTTAGACTTACTGGCAGAAGGCTTGAGATACTCAAAAGTCGAAATGCATATACAGTATCTCAGTACTTCAAACCCCCCAAAGTCAATGAATGCCTCCCTTTGTCAATTATTTTATCCCTACATTATAGACTTCCCTATATAACAAAACATGTAAATGTAAATAACTCAGATTTCTTGGAAGCCTTGGGCTATTATTTTGGGAACTCAAAAAAAAACACAAAAGCATTTGAAAAGGAATTTTAATGTTCTTCCAGTGAGTGACTAATAATTATGCAAATGAACCCTTGCCTCCATCCAAGTTCAGCATCCTGTTCTTGAGAAGCACTTCAAGGCCAAAAATAGCACCTTATAGCTTTCCGTTTTTTTTTTCGAAAAAACTGCTTGTTTTTTCAATTCAGACAAATATTCTTGCTAATTCCTCATTATTGAAAATCGACTTGAACATATTTTCTATTACGAATATATTGGGATCCAAGAGGTATATATGTGAGACCAGAACAGCTCCGCAATTGTACTACACTGTATAATTTATGGTATAACTGCTGGTTTCTTGTTGCAATAGCTAAGTTTCAACTTTTCTGATTCCACCCAACACAAACCTATACCAATATTGAAGCCAGAAAATAAAAATATATCTGTAGGTTGCATACTGCTACAATATTCACTTCGCGATCGCACAAGTCCCTCAGCTCCACATCTACACCGACTTCATGAAGTAAGTAATACATATCACGTCCGTTGGAATTTCAAGCTCAGACGTGTGTCAACAACTGCTGCGAAGAAGAAATAGAGTGAGGATAGAAAATATATATATGCGGGTTGGTTCATAAGTTTTGAGACATTTTCAGATACTGTAGATCCCACTGAGTTTCAATAATTCAAAACAAAATTTATTCGCATAGCCCCACGGTTTTGGTTGATCTTCTATGCTGTTAAACATTGTTATCTGACAAAATACTCAACACTTTGTTTCAAGTTTCTTCTACATTTTGTTTCTTCTGTAAATAACAAGATCATGGGAACAAAACTTTCCCATGCCTGCATTCTCCCCTTGTTTTGGTTTGATGACTTTTCCTGCTACCCAACAATAATGTGCATGTCCCATTTCATTGCACAGCCCACATTACTGTTGACAGATACAAACGGTAATTGCTGTTCCTAGAATTTGGATTCTCTATTCTCAAAAATATATTCTACACTAGTTTATGAGATACCCATTCTGACCCCAAGACCTGGATACACATCCCTGATTCTGGAATCATGTCATGAACCTGGAATCATATCATGAGTTCAATATCCAGAAAACTATATATACTTGTGTTTTCCCTGATGTTTGCCAGAAGAATCTTACCTGAGAATCAAACCTGACTCTTGCAATTATTCTCAAGAAGACTTGCAATAATTTAGCAAGACTTCTTTAATCCTAAATATTGTCTTGACTCTGTTTTTGTGTGTATTTGGAATATGAGTGTGATTTGGAAAGTATCAAAGAAATATATAATATATTTTATATTGTGTATTTATCAATTGTTTGATTTATTTGAGGCAACCAAAGAATATATTTTCACAAGAGAGTTAAGATAACAACATACTCTCTGCCAATTTCAATGCATTTTTGCCAGGAGGTAAATCTGACAATCAAAACAGTGCCAAGAATCAAGTTGTGTTAGTTGATTATAGGAACTCTGTGACTTCTGATTGTTGCTGACAGTGAAGAACAACCTGATATTTATTTTTAGGACAGGGAGAGCCTCATGAAATTTTTGCCATTGAAGATCAGCTTAATAAACAAACAAAACTTGGTTTTTGGCACTGTTTTAATTGTTTTGGATTTATTGCATTAAAAAATGCATTGAAGTTGGCAGAGAGTACAAGTACAATATGTTGAAGAGCACTTGTCACAGACTGTGGTGGAGGCAATTTAATTTAATAATAATCTACCAGGGTCCCTGAAATGGGTGCTGAGGCTTAGAAAGTCTTGGACTTACCTTGTGTAATCCCAAAAACCAGTACAATAGTGTGATCATCATCTTCAAAATTACATTTCTTACCCAATCAGAAGAAAGGAGCAAAAAGCCAACAGGCCAGAAACCAGTCATCTTTCCCTTCAGCAGAAGAAATTTATAAAAACTCCAAAATATTCATTCCACTGCAGAATGAGCAAAGCTAATAAGCAATTTAAGGTGCAAACTTCCTGTACTTTTGTGAATTTGTGTGTGTGTGTTTTCAAGTCTTCTGAGCTGATTCATCTACTTCTTGGGACATTATTAAATACTCAATTCTTTTTGGAGCCTCTACAGAGGCTAGCCCATCCCAGGCTGATTGTGATATTTGTATCTATTATTAATTAGGAAAAGAAAAAACTCTGTGAGTCAGAGGTTGTCGTGACTTCACAACGGTTACTAACCTGATATATATACGTTCGTTTTTGATAAAACCTTAACGACTTTGAGGTAACCTAGGTAAAGTTTGAGAGAAAACTTATAAAACAACCCTTGTATATATATCTAAGAGCAGGAAAAAAGTATGCCCTGAACAGAACCCTTGCAGGAATGAAGATCCTCTGGTGAAGCCTGGTTATTGGAACCTGGTCACGTTAGCACCATGTGATCGAGTTGCTTTGAGTTACTGAATCCCGCAGCTCTGCACCTCATTGCGGAAATATGTCTGTCACACACAAAAAAAGAGGATAAGTAAACGAAGAATCCTTGGAATATATAGTGGCGATACTTCCTGTTGATTCAGGGGTTCACATTTCTTGTCCGCAAACATTAACATCAAACTTGGAGCCAGAGTTTTTTTTTTTTTGGGCTAAAATTCAAGTTCATGATGGCACAATCGAAGGTTTTTGGAACTTGAAGTTTGAATAAAATATGAAGTTTTTCCACGTATGCCTTATTTCCAGTAGCCAAAGATAAATAGCAAAATACAAATGATCAAAGATTGAGCAAAACTGGTTCAGAAGCAAAAAAATAAGGATTTTTATGCAATAAATTAATTTTTTAGCTTGTTTATTTAGTTGAAAAAGTTTTAGAAAACTGTATACAAAATGTAGTGGTCCTTCTTGCAAATCAGCCTTCACACTACAAGGAAACTGGAAATGTACACCAAAATAGACTGAAAAACACTGCAGCTCAGATTTAAAAAATTTCAAGATGTGGTTGGCTTTCAGATTGACACCACATTTGGGCCTATTACATTTGAGAATATAAATGTTGCAAAAATCAACAAGACAGAAAATGTCATCCAATAAGTGAAAAGGATAGATTCAGCATCAAGAATAAGGATCAACCAGAAGATAAATTGAGGATAACAAATGAATTTTTTGTATATCCCATCTGAAAAATAAAACCTGCCCCTGCTGTTCACAGTAGAATCTTGTTACAGCAACAAAGCCATTGCGAACTGGAAAAAATATTTATTTTAAAACATTTTAGACCAAAATTTGAATTAATTTTTCCTTTTTTGATCACAGACTTTGAAAACTATTTTTAAATGCGATTTATTCTCTTGAGATTCTACCACTCTTCATTTAGAAGCAATAGTTCTGACTTCTGAGATATGGTTTGTTTCCGCTTATTGAATATAGCTATGGGTTCTTTTAGATCCCACTGCAAAAGCAGGGTTGTGTTTTTTTGCATGCAGGTAAAACATTTTTGAGATTGGAGATCAACAAAGTCCAGCCTGTGAGCTGACGAGTAGACCAAACCCCAGAATTTTTTTTTTTAGAGTACCAAACTCAATTGTTTTCAACATTATTCCAGTCTTAATCCTATGTTGTGAATGCAGAATGAAATGCAACCCAGTGAGGAATTTTTCCATTGTTCACATCAATATTTAAATTTTGAGTTCAATCAACTCACCCCGGCTATAATGATTTGTGGAAGATTTTTTTTTAAAGACTCTTTCCAAAATCTTAGACTACTTAGAGTACCAAGATAAACTGTTAACTTTATACAATATTTCCTCACAAATTCTCTCCAAATTGTTTAATCAACTAAAACTTTTCTAGAAGCAGGCTGAACACCTTGTGCTTTAATTTGGATTCAGTAATTGCCTCATGCTGCAAATTGTATTACTGATATTTTGTTTTTGTTATCGGGGAGAGGAACAAAATGTATGCATCTACATCAGTTGTGCAATTTTACATTTTGGGATGCATTCTCTTTTCTTTTAATATCCATAAACAGCTTAGATCTCTAATTTTCATCCTGGTGTGATGGAATGTATTCGGTTGAATCTGGGTGCTGGGGAGGGGAGAGAGTTTGGATGTGGAAACATTGCTTGAACCTTGTTAATGCTGGAAAAAAAGCTTGCTGATTGAACAATCAATCAATTTATGCGTTCTATAGGTCACCAAATTTTGAATTAAAAAATATCTTGGCTCTGCTGCTGTAGGATGAAGGTCAAGAGTCACCAAAATACTTGCAGCATTCAATGCATGCTTTGCAGAATGTATCTCCATATTGAATATTGCCTTAATGCATCAACAGCATGAAATAATTAGGATTGTTCATTGCATCCCAAAGAATAAACATCAAACAACCTTTATTTTTTGGGTACTAGTACCGTTAGGGTCATCTAATAACGACAGCAATATGCTCACGTATATACGGGCCTCCATGCACAGCATCAATCATTCACTGATGGCAAGACGGCATGAAAATGCATCTTGCCCCAGGGAATATGCAACGACGTGCGAGGATCCTTGGTTGTCTTTCATGTGGGTCTCCCAACAGGGACCTGCTGGAAGACGGAAGACACATGAGCAACTCCTAATGAGGATCCTCATGGCATGATGTTGGTGTTGCACACATCAGCAACCCAGTGTCCGAAATGAGATGTCTAGCTCTGCGATATTAGGTCATATTTCACTACTTCCAACAGGAACGTATATGGGGGTGAGAAACTATCGGGAATAAAGCCCCATGGTAGTAATACTGTAATACTAAGCCTGACAGTGCTGGGAATTACAGAGAGGAAGATACAGGGGTTGGTTCATAAGTTTTGAGAATTTTTAAAATAGATCCTGTTATCCTTTATTTTACAAAAGGATTGTGAGTTGGATGCTTAATAAACTCTTTTATTTATACCAGTTACTTTCAAACACAACACAATACACAAATAGTTTAAAGTCTTCCCAGACTGAGAAACTATTCCAAAGTCTTACTTGAGAAATCTAAAGTATTTGCTAAATCTAAAGGTTCCTCTTTCAACTCCAGAAAAGCTCTGAGTCTGCTTGATGGAAATTTTCCCGTGTCCAGTCAGCCGCCAGCCGTTCAATTCACGGTCGCGCATCCGCCAGCCGGCAACTGCCAGTCCCTCCTACCGCCAGCCGGGGCAGTAGTTGGTCTGCGGAATCCCCAGCCCACCAAACCACAGTCCGGTCACCAGATTGTCAGGGCACCCAGAGGCCCCTTACAATCCCTGGTCAGTTGAATCTTGGCTCTAAAATCATGATCTCCCAGCACATAGGAGATCAAATAATGTTCATCATGTACTTTCCCAAAAAAAATAAAAAACAATTTAAAAAAAAAAATTTCGTGAAATCCCGGGTGCTGGGTGCAGAATTATTTTGCACAAAATTTCGAATTGCCTGGCTTTTCTTACATTTGCCACACATTTTATTATCAATTTTCAGGTTCAAGATTAAAAGTAAATTGGCAATGGCCTATAGTTTCAAAAATTTCAAAATTATATCTTTCTTCAGTCATCAGTGAAAACCACCAGTCATTGACACATACTATTTGTTGGCAGGACTTGTTCATGCACAACTTATTTATTTTGATGTCATTTGTGAAAAACACGCCTCTGAATTAAATATAATTTGCTTGATTCACTTGGGTACAATGTGGTCTTCAATTTTTCAGATTTTAAATTTCTTAGCGAAAATATTGTCCCAAAATTGTTTTCATGCAATGTTAGAAAGAAAATCAAAGAAATGCGTACAAGTTATTTTTTTCTTCAATTTTTCAGCTCTAAAAATTTTCAACTTTTTCAAATTTTTAGCCAAAAAATTTTAGTGGTGCATATTTTATTCTGAACAGTTTGCGCCACGATGCCTCCGGTCAGAAGCCGCTGTTTACATTTTCCGGAGATAACCTTTTCCCCGCAAATAATTCTGCGCCCAGCACCCAAGATTTCACGAAATTTTTTTTTATTTTATTCTGAACAATTTGCGCCACGATGCCTCCGGTCAGAAGCCGCTGTTTACATTTTCCGGAGATAACCTTTTCCCCGCAAATAATTCTGCGCCCAGCACCCAAGATTTCACGAAATTTTTTTTTAAAATTGTTCTTGTTTTTTTTTGGGAAAGTACATGATGAACATTATTTGATCTCCTATGTGCTGGGAGATCATGATTTTAGAGCCAAGATTCAACTGACCAGGGATTGTAAGGGGCCTTTGGGTGCCCCGACAATCTGGTGACCGGACCGTGGTTTGGTGGGCTGGGGATTCCGCAGACCAACTACTGCCCCGGCTGGCGGTAGGAGGGACTGGCAGTTGCCGGCTGGCGGGTGCGCGACCATGAATTGAATGGCTGGCGACTGACCCGGTACCAAATTTTCCATATTAAGTAGACTCTGGGGGGAACCAGGAAGCAGCACTCTTTGTGCTTCTTCCTGCATCTGGTATTTCACTTAACTTTGAATAAAGAGAGGTTACTATATTCTTCCTGAAAGGAAAGGTCAACCTCTTCTAGAAAGAGTGTTTTTCCCATCACCTCTCTTCAAGCATTCTAGAGAGACAAGAGTGTTTTAATCATTACTCTTGTCACTTACCAGATTGGCAAGAAGATGCTGACATTTACATTACCCTATTTCTTTAAAGTGAAAGAGGGCAGAGGAAAAGGGGAAGATCAAAAGTTTATTCCCATTTCCTAGGATAACAATCCAAATAACCAAGTTTCAACAATTCAAAACAAAATTTGAATGCATAGCCCCAGCATTTGGCAACACTTATGTGCTGTTCAACATACTCTCCACTGCTTTCAATGCCATTTTTCCAGGTGGTAAATGTAATGATCAAAACAGTGCCAAAAATCAAGTTATTCTGTTAGTTGATTAGGCACCCTGTAACTTCTGACTGTTACCAACAGTGAAGAATGACCTGAAAGAGATTGATTTTTGGGACAGGGACAGTCTCATGAAATTTTTGCCATGGAAGATCAGCTTGATCAACTAACAGAACTCAATTTACGGCACTGTTTTGATGGTGTGATTTATAGCACAAAAAATGCATTGAAAATGGCGGAGAGTACAAGTATGTCAAACAGCACTGAAGTGCTGCCAATGATTGGGATACATGCGGCTAAAACAATTTTGGAATTGCTGAAACTCCATTGGATCTATATTCAACAAGTCTCAATAAAACTTATGAACTAACCCCTGTATATCAGGTGTGTTTTGCATGATATTAAAACAGCAGATATAACTTTAAATCCAGATTCCATTACAGTAGTAAAAATTGGGATTGAATCAGACAACATTGTATATTTTCATGCATCTTTACTTCAAGGAATTAAGAGTATTTACAAAATTTTGACATTTTACTCAGCCAAAAAAAAATTTGCTCCCAAAGACCCACATAAATATATTTTACATCAGAGTTTTTGGGTAAAGAAAAATATTGTGAAACTGAGTTCTTCAATTAAAAATATTGAGTAACTCTTCTATAGACAAAAAAAACCTTACAATGGTCCAATTTTCAAAGTGTTTTAGAGCACTTTTTCAGACACATTTGTCAAAAATTTGCTCAAGAAAAGTGTGCTATGAGTATGACATATTGTATCTCTGATTTTCAAACTTGCTTGACCCCATCCAGGACATGCACAATTAAAATCTCACCAAAAAAGTCATGATGATATTTATAACCTATATAGATTCCTGATGAATCCTTAAATTTTGAATAGCAATTTCTCAGAAGTTAACTTGATCACATAAGGCTGATGAGTGAAAAAATATTTCAAAAACTCAACCACACTTCCCAAAACATGAAATTGAAATTCATTCCCTGTAACATGTGATTCCGCATTCTAATGTTGCCATAATTACCCTTTCCCTGCATAATAATGAAAAAGTGAGTTTAGGGAAACCCCTGCTAAATTTAATTTTATCAATAATTTCAAATTTTAAAAATATCTTCACGCTTTGTATGCATCTTTATGATTTAAAGTAATTTGGAATTTTACAGACTTTTAAACCATAGAAAAAATATTACGTCGAGGTATTGTAGAAACAGGTGAGAGCTTATTACGTATATAGTGGCTTGAAGACATGCCACAGCAGACAGAAACATCAAAGGAAGTCTTATTTTACATTAATACTACACAAAACAGAGGAAATGTCTGAGAAATGAGAACAGTGCAGGTACGAACACTTTCTTTATTTCCCTAAAAGAGACCTTGAAGTTGCTCTTATATATAGAGGAAAGAAAATAACCCAAGTACATTATAGTGAACTCATCTGCATTTGTGGGTTTTTTCTTCTCGTAATTGATTTATTTTTTTCTTTGTGTAATCAGCCTTGAAGAAGGTACAGTATATATACAGAAGACTTATTTCTTGCGGGGTCCATCAGGGACTCGGGTTAGACGGTATTGCAACGAGCAATAACATCAAGCCATATAAGAATAGAAACTGAATGCGCGCGGTTGCAACTTCTATTCGGGTTTTTATTATTCGCCTGACTGGATGCAATATCCTTCCGGTCTCTTTTTTTAGACCCCAGAGGAAACAATGTTTTCATCCCCGTTCTGTATATATATATATTTTTTTTGCTGTATAGGCGTTCTTGCGGAAATATTTCCTGATGAAGTGCTGCGCGTGTGTGTGTACCTTTATTTATTGTGCAGCGAAACACGGGGCTGAACGAACGAACTTCCATAGCTCAGCAGGGTGATTTTGCCGGATAACAAAAAGGGGCTTTGTATCTAATTTTAACTCGTTTTTGCAGCAGGTGCTGAAGTATCTGATATGACTGCTGCATGTTTGCATTTTCCTTGGGCTGAATGAGCGGAATCAATAATTTTGTTTTCGACGCGAGAATTTCGATTTGAAATTCTCGAGAATTCTCTGCAATTTTCGGGAGGTAAATAGAGAAATTCGACATTCATTTAAATTATTTGTCTCGCAAATTAAAGGGAGAAGGAAAAATATCGCCAATTTTTTTTTTTTACAGTTTCATTTTCGTGGTCATGATACTCATGAATCAAGTCAGAGACGAAAATGGGTTTTAAAGATTGGTCTGGACTCAAGTTGTAAAAACGTATGAAGAAATTATGATTTTGCTTTTCCAAAAAATGTCTCTGTGAGTGACTTAGAAACAAAGCCCCTTATGTGGGGAAAATATCACAAAGCTCTTCAAAAACGCATTACATAAGTTCGAATGCACTACCATGATTTAAATGCACTACCATGATTTAAATGCCTGAGTTTATTCAGAATAATTCACACTGATTACCATTCTCAAATTTTACATTTCTCCCCAGAAAATGAAAGCTAAAACTATGCCAAATCCTACTTGGATGAAGCTAAAATCAAATGTATAGCTTGCTTTGCTTCAGTTGCTTTTTTATTTTCTGCAAAATAAACCAAAATAATTATTTCAATATAATGGTCGTTCTTGATTTCAAAATCTACAATTAGCGCTACATTTTCGTGATGAATTCATTTGTACATTTTGACTCAATAACTTTCCGCGGGAAAAAAATTGCAGAATGAAGACAGGCTCACGCATTTCTCAAAGAAATCCACTTTTGTGGAACCATCTGCTGGACGCTTTCTACTTACCTATTACAGGTATTGTAGTAGTGTACAGTATTTGCTTGAATTTTCAAGTCGTAGCAAAAGTAAGAGTACAAAAGTTGAAAGAGAAAATGAGGTTAGATGAATTGCTGACAGCGGCAGTCAGGAACAGAAACACGCACTTGTCAATTGCACAAACGACGTCTGGCTTTTGAGGAACAACGTTGCAGGTTGAGGTCGTACAGGAGGAACTTGATTGGTACTGCTATAGTACGCGACAAATCAGCAAAATTTAAGATGTTTTCATAAAACACATGAATGATTACAAACCCAGTTGGCACCTATATATGCTGGATGACAAAATCTTTTCAGATTGAGCTTCAAAATTCACCAAACAACGTCATTTAGAAGCGTAATTTTGCAAAAAAAATTTCATTAAATTTCAGACGCCCAGCATTACTAAAAATTCTCAATAACGTTCTAAATCTGCGTATTCCAGTACATTTGAAGTAATCCTGACAATTTTTTTAGCTGATGTCAATTTCAGAAAATTTGCAACTTTTTATAGAGCACGAAAATGAAACAAATTTACCGTAACTCATCGTTCACAACGTTTGCTGTCATTTGAAAAACGTTTCCAGGGATGAAAATCAAATCTTTCAGAAATCTTTCCATTTTTCGCTAGGAATTTTTTTTTACTATAATTCAATTTTTTCATGTGAGCTACAACCATGAAAGAATGAAGAAGGTTTGGGTTAGTTAACTGGACTTACCTTAATAAAATTTGGCATCTAAATAGCACATATGAGTCAACCCATAAGTTTTCAAAGCAAAATACAAAACCCAAATCGCCAAAATTTACAAATTCCTTCCTTTTTATGCAAAAATCAACCCAAAATTTTTCTACCAAACTGATAGAAAAGAATTTGAAGTAAAATATTCAAGCTAATGATTAGATTTACATTGTATATGCAGAAGTTTGAAAACACTATACAGGCATGTATGAAAGCTGATCAAGAGAAAATATTTTAATAACCTATGATTTATTTTCTGTTTGACTTCAAACGCATAATCATTTCATCGTATTGACATAATGAAGCGGTCAAACTCAGGTTCCTGAAGGTCATGTATCACATCTCACATGTTTCAACTTGAAAATTTCAAGGTGCATCACGCTTTCGCTGGTTAGGCCGCATACTTGAACAGCTCCAGAACAGCTTCTGATGCTGTCGTCGCAGTGGGTTGTATATAGTGCAAGTGTTTGTTTGTTCCTGGACTTCCGGTCGCTGTGCTCAAAGCGCTATTTCAGCAAGAAGTCGGTCTTTATCATTGGCTTTTGACATTCCAGCACTGCTGCGGAATTTCTGACGTAATTCATTTTAAAAATCATTGAACAAGAAAAGAAATTAGGGTCGTAAAACAATCGCTTATATGTAAATAAACAGTAAATTAATTAATAATTTCAACCGTTGCGAATAATTAAGTACCGTATATAGGGAAATCTTAAGGCTTTTCCATAAAAAAATGAGTCCAGTGTAGAAGAAAATAATCTTTTTTTTCAAAATAATCTTTTGTGTGCTCGAAACACAGCTTTGATCTGAATCAAACGCTCGAATTTAACATGCATATCAGTAAAACCCAATAATGAAAATAATGCTTACCATATTTCAAACTTAAAAATATTAAAAATCGAATTATTTTCAACCAGGAAAGCATGAATATTAAAATACTGCCTTTCAAACGCGCGATTTTGAATGAATCCAATCTATAACAAAAACTTTTCATTTCTAAGGCATGAAGAGTACTGTATTCCACGAAAATGTGTGCAAAGCATAGAATGCGTACAAAGCTGGAATAAAAAGGGTATGCGACCATTTCTTGGTATTTTGCATGCATATCGGGTTAAAAAAAAATTTTCCAATACTTTCATCCAAATTTCTGCTAAAATTTCAAAAAGAATGCAACATTATCATGAACATTGAGTCCACAGGTACATTCTAAATTAAATACATATATATTTGTCCCTAAAACTCAAGTATTACTCTCCTAGCATTTTATTCTGCACGGAAAAAATAATTGTAAAAAACTAGAAAAACTCAGTAAGAAAAAACCCGGTACAGTACTTGGTCAAAGCAGAGAAACTCCGTACCAGCATCTATCGAGAATTCGAGAGCTTTCGAATCATTAATAATTCAACCGCGTGATTTTCGCATCTGCTGGTGAATGTCAAGCAGTTCCTGTTGGTCTATCAGCAGGCAACTCTTTTCCCTTGGGACTTTTTTCGCGATTGGAAATTTCGTGAAGGAGAAAATCTAAGATTTCCCTGCAGGAACAAGAGGGAATAAGACCATCAAATATTGAAGCAACTGTAAGTGCTGCTGCTGGCGCTCCATCGAATTCGGAAATTTAGAAAATAAGTTTGTTTCAAACGGAGAAAACATGCTGTTTACAATAATGGAAACAACGAATTTTTTTCATAAATCGATCGATCGACTGATATTCTGCGACCATCAACAAAGAGGTATGCTCTATTGTTACAATGAGCGAGCCTGAACTTAAAAGTGTCACAGGATCAATGCATGTGCCTCAAGTATTCAAATAGTTTCTACATTCATATCTGGCCTTGAGCAATTTTTATACAGATATCGATAATTTCGGGGTTAAGCTTAGAGAAATTGACAGCGAGAATAAGTTAAATCCGAAATAAATACTGTGCACAGTGTATTTGTCAAACTATACATAGAGTGTTAAAGTTCAGAATTAAATTTTGAAAAGAAAATTTCATGCATGAAGATAATTTTGGATTTTCTGCGCTTCATATATGCATGAATCTGTGCTAGAATAAATTGCATTATCTGACTTTTTGTAAAAGAGAGATGTTCCAAGTTGTTCAAATAAGGTTTTTTATATCAAGATTCATTCCTGAAGTATCTAGGATAAGCAATCTGCCCAGCAAATAATTTACCCGTGATGCTGACACTTGTATTCAACCCATATCAAACAGGTTTCAGTCACCCATATCACAATAAAGCACACTCGGATGTACGCAGTATCTGTACAGGTGATTCCTGCAACAGACAGGTATGTTGCAGTATGCCTGTCGGTAATGGGTGCAGGTGTATCTTGTTATGCCTGTAACTTTAATCTTGAGGAAGGTACACACATGTAAGACAGGTATACCAGACCCGTATCCAGAGAACAGGTGATAAATAAACAGAACAGTAACTTTCAATGTATGGAGCATAATTATAGGAAACGGTGCACTAGCGTGTTTCATCGCAAGAAGCAGAACTTTCGTAAAAATAACGTAATTCACAGCTTCTTGCCATATGAAATACCATCCATGCCATTTTCTAACCACGCTCCATAAATTATACAAGCGCCACTTCTTGCAATGAAAGACCATATGTATATTGATTCCGCGCCATTTAAATAGCGCGGAATCAATATCCCTAACCATGCTCCATAAATTGAAAAAGCGTCACTCCTTTGCTGTGAAACATTTTGTGCGATTCTCCAACCATGCTCCATAAATTATACAAGCACCGCTTCTTGCAATGTATATCTATGCCGTGGTATCTCTGCGCTTTTCGATGAGTTCCCATTTCAGCACAATACGCGAAAATTTCGAACAGGATATGGGAAAGCTCCGCTAATTAATAATTTGCGATCCATTGACAAAGTACATAGAATTTACTTGGAATTTGCGTTATTTTTTCAAGTCATTCTAATGGGGGTTGAACAGAGAGTCACTCATTTTTCGCTCCACCGAAAAAATTTTCTACATGACCTGAAATATAATGGAGAACTGAGGAGGAAGGATACGTTGAACATGCAGTGAAGTAGATGATGTACAGCATAATACCCGCCAGCAGCAAGTTATTTGAGAACTTCAGTCCGCTTAATTTGCAAGCAACAGGGAGGGATCCAGGAACTTTCTGCATAGTTCATGGTATTCCCCGGGCCGAATCCCTATTATGCATGGGATATTGAAGTGCGGCTGCAAACTTCACCATGACTTTCTATACAGAACCTCATCATCCCACTTGCTATGGGGTACTAAACATCAACAAAAGTTGTAGATGTACTTGCGCCTTGAATCCAAAAATGATATCCTATTCCACTTCTGAGAACGTGCAACCATCTAATCAGAAAGTTGCCATGGACATGCTGTATACGAAAGCAGCATGGTCATTGTTAGCTTAGCTTTGTAGCTGGCAGATTCAAGATTCTCATAAGTTGAGCTAGTTTACTCAAATCTCTTTGTATAGCAGCTATTACCAAATTTACCCGAGTGCCAGTCCACACGCGCAAATTTTCAGCAAAATGTAGACAGAAAAGTGGGGTGAGAATGCGACTGGTATGCGGATTTACATTTTTGAAAAACGAAAATCAAAAAAATCCGTGGTGCTACACTCCTAAGTACAAAAGTTGTGGAGAAAATTATGAAAAGAAAACTGCACTTCGACCTTTTTCTGGGGCAAAGCTTCAAGTTATTACAATTTTTCACATGATTATGAAGTTGAACATGAATATTCAAAGAAGAAACATTTTAAACCAGTTAAAAATGTGGGTAAATGTCAAACATGGGCATAGAATTGAAGGAAATTGTAATTGGTGAACTTCTGATGGACCTTGAATTCCTTCTCAAATGGGGGATAACAGGATAACAAACTCATTGTCAGGGGCTCATTCGCTGAAGTAGTTTTTCACTTTCCTTCAAATGCATCAAGCTAAATTTGTAAGGCTTTTCTCATTCTTGTAATCTTGCGTCAATGAAATAGTTGCTAAAAAAAGCATCCAGATAATGTGGGTTATGGAAATTTTAGGGGGGAAAGCCTTTGAAATTAGGGAAGTTTTTTCATGCATTCTCTCTAGGGCAACTCAGACAGGGACTGAATATGGAGGTTCGAGGAGTCAATATTCAACTACACAATAATCTGTGGTTTCAACACGCTCTGCATTCGATTTTAATTCAGTTTCGATTCCCAGAAATGCGCACGACTCACGTGAAACTAGACTTGAATATTCGGAAGCGAATATTCGTTGATTTCAGGTCAGAACTGACAGAACACTCACAAACATCAGACACAGGTTCAAAAAAAATGATCCCAAGGCTGGGAATAGGCTGTTAGCCAAATAAAATATTTACTTCATGAAGCAACATCTGGCACTCGCGAAAATATCAAAGCAACACATCATTTTCCACCATTCTTCTGCTCACCACATACGACAAATCGCTGCTCTTCAGCGTCCGGAAACAACGGAGTCAACGTGAAATGCACAAGCATCGAGGAAGCTCAGGCTTATCACGCATACTTCGGTTAAACTCAGCCTCAGGTGGAACAAAAAACTTCGTCACAAGGAATGAAATAATTAACCCACTCCTCGACGCACAAATATTAAACGACGTAGAAAAGCATGGCGCGGTAATAAAAGCGACCTCTAGACACGCAATCGCGAATCCTCCAACGTTCCAAATTTTTTTTTTTTTTTGATCAAAAAAGACAGCAAACCTCTCGACCCGAACATTTTCTCTTGACGCGCGGACTATTTCCATGGACTAGACTAGATTATGCGTTATTTACTGGAAGAAGCGAGTAAGTAGGGGATTTCCTTTTCCTCACATCAATCAATCAAGAGATGAAAAACCCTGACACGCTTTCCTTACAGACTGAGTAGACGCGGATCGCACGTCATTTCTTCGTGATGGCGACTTTCAGCACAAGGGCGCTTTCGGCAGAGATGATCGGCAAACGTTGCGAAGTATGATAGTTGATCAGATTACTCACGCTTCCAAACGTTCTATCTTTTGTACGAACCTGTAAAGTAATGCAAAATTCGTCATATATTGAACTATTTTTATAAATTATACGCTCGTTCTATTCAAGGAGACAAATCACGAGGCCAATTATTATTTCTTGTGGAGAACGTCAACGTTTCAAAAAAATCAAAAGAGCTGATTACTTGTCAAAATTCGTTCTTGGTGGAAAAAGCTCACGTTTCCAGCATTGCTCGAATGATCAACACAAATATCGACAATATTTGCTAGCAGAGAAATACAAAGCATCGAAGCAGACCGTACTCCCCTTTTACTCCCCATCGTTTCATTTTCCAACTATTTCTGGACTTCTGGGGAATCTAACGCGTCGAAAACAAAATTATTTTACATGTACTATATTTCAAGCACCGGTTCAAAGAAGCGTCGCTGAACTTTCTCGGAGCATGACTGGTTAGAGGTATTTTTTCTCTTCTCCGAAATTGGCTTCCGTACAAAAAATAAAGGTCACGCTTTTACGTCACTGTCTGCCTAAAAATTTTCCACTTCAGATAATATTTCAATGACTTGACTGATGATTTTGAAAACATTTGGAATACACACGTTTTTGATTAAAAGAAAAGCGTTCATTAAAATCATATCGACAATGTATTTCCTGGTTCTGCCTTCCCCACGAAAACGTTTTTCTTTTCAAGGCTCCTATTTGACAAACTCCAGTTATAATCGCCGAAGAAGAAACGCACAAAAAGCATTCCCTTCTACTGTTGGCGAACCTTCGTTCCTCGTTTCGAGACACCAGTACAAAATACTGTACTGTACTTTACTGTAGTATAGTACAATTAAAACTCTTAATTCGTCATTTTCCTTTAGGATACCTGAACTTATTAAATACATTGAAAATCCCATAACAATATACACACCACTCCTTCCGGATCGACAAGCAACAAATGCTTTCTTTGGTCATTTTGCATCCCGGTCAGCACGTACTGACCAGGGGAGCCGACGCTTTCCCTCACAAGGAACTCGCCATCCTAATGAGAAACATCATAAATTAATATACAGTATAATCAAAACTGCATGAAAACAAAGTGGAAAAGGAAACCGTGGTCGAAAACTGTACCTGACAAACCAGCGCTTCGGCTTCTTTCCGAGAAATAGGGCCGTGATACCACGGCTCCTTCGACAACTCTTCACGCTGCGAACTGACGCTTTGCGGACCAATCGTCGCAGCAAACGGCTCTGAATTCATTAAACCAAAGATTTTTCTCCTTAACATTTTTTCTTTCTTTCAAAATAGCATCGAGAATATACTGACGCATGTCAAACGGGTCTTTGACTACGCCACCAGATGTAGGTAGGGGACTCCACGGCGTCCCATGCGCCACGTCGGCACCAGCAGGGTCGTTCACGTACTGATGCGCATCGACGCCGAATCCCGCGTCTTTCGTAAGACACGGTGTCGACGGTTCTGACGAAAGGTCGATCAGATCTGCTTGCGACGAGGCAGCACGAGGACCAGCAGAGCTGGGCAGCAACTGGGCTGTCGCTGGAGTCGGTGGCGGAACCGCAGAATCGGGAGGAATTTTACCTGTATTGTACATGAAAAATTTCGTGGAGAACGATCAGCAACGGACAAAAATGTCATTATTCTTCAAGCGGATGGATTACAGATGTTCTAAATTTTTTTTTTACGACAGTACAGTACAGTACGTTGCAGACACTTTCCAAAAAGCGCAGCCCCTCAGCATTATACAGATTCGTTTTTTTTTGCCTTCACCTTGAGTAGCTCAGTAGTCGTGGTCTATTTATTTCGTCTGGAGAGTGTTTACTCTCTCGTTTCAGTGATACACCACATATTCATTTACTTCTTACTCTTCAATTTAAATTCCGGCTCTGAACGAATTTTTTCAGGACTACAGAGTTTCTCCACCATTCATTTGGTTCGTGATGCAATCAATTTTGCATAGTTAATTTGACTACTTCTATAATTCATTGACTTCTGTCGCAACGAGATTTTACGGTTTAACGCTAGATTATAACTGTATTGGCGCCAAGTCACGACTTGAATGCACAAATTTTTGACGGAGCAGGGAAACGGAAAGAATTAGAAGAGGATAGGATTAATCTCAAAAAGCGACGACAAACCCGAACTTTTGAGTGAAGTATACCAAATACAAGATCTTTACCAGGCAAATCATTGTAGTATTCGGGATCATCACGCAATCCTCGATCGTGACGAGGAAGGCATTTGAGGTAGGCTTCAAATCGAAGCTCGAACGCCTGGCCGATTGTGGTAATGACGTCTTGGGCCAGACCCGATCCGCATTCAAGAACATAACACGCTCTGCCCGCTTTCGCATCTTTCGCTACATAGGCGACGAAATCAAGTGTGTCCTAAACGGAAAAATAAAGTTCCATTGATTCAATGCGACGAGAGAAAACGGCAGCGAAAATATAACCCATTCGTGATTTGAAAAGCTCTTCAACGACGAATGACAGTAATGACTAGAAGCTTTTCCAGAGTGCAAGCATCATCGACAAGCTACAAAATTCGTGACCTACCAGCCGATTCAATTCCATGCACAGAAGTACCAACACTTGTCCATTACACTGTTACCCATTCTTTAATTTTAAAATTATGATACCTTGAAACAAATGCGCCGATTTACACTAAAGCGTTTTATTCAGTAACAGCTCATGTTCAACGAACTGAACAAATTAGTGCCAGATTCCTTTTCGTAGTAAACACAACAGAATCGTTTCATATCCGGGAAAAGGGTCACTTACAGCATCTCCGGCTGATGCAAACGAAATATTCGGCATCGTGTGTGTCATGAGAGGGTTGCCAGTGTCAAGGGAAATCAGTTGTAGGGCAGACGACGTGATTTTGAGCGTCACGTTCCAACCAGCGTGTTCCATCTTCGGCGCAGCTCCTAACAAACCCCTTAATCTCTTGTCAACCTGATTGAAAAAATGCAAATCTTTATAGAACGGAGAATGGAGGATTTCGTGATTCTTAGGCGCGTAAAAAAGTATTACCTTTCTGCGTCGATCAACTGTCTTTAATCCGGCCGACTCACAAACCCGATTAATCGATTCCCTGGAAAAAACCAAAGAAATAAGTGAATTGTTTGATGAGCTTAGTAAATATATTCATGAATATAAACGAAAATTTTTCAAATTTTGACTTCAGAATCGTTCGAAGATTAGGCAGCGTCTAAAAATCCGATGTTTTTGAAATTTGCAGGCAAATGCGTCACATCACGGTCCACGATCGTAATTATACGGCATTCGAGTAAGTTAATCAATATAGAATGCAATTTTCAAGCATGATCTGAATTTATCTAAAAAAAATAATCCATTTCAAGATACTGTAACATCCTGAAAAATCAACTGATATTTTTCCAACGACACCCGTTTTCGAATTCGCATTGCGGTAATAATATTGGTCGCGATGAAATCTTGAAAAACAGGGGTGAAGAATGCCTCAAAAGTTCAACGCATTGTCTTTGACCACTTCACCCATTTTTAATCTATCCTGCACAATCGAATTCCTGGAACGTTATGCTGCGGAGCACACCATGCATCAGATTTCTCGAAAGACGTTCTTCGGTTTTAGGATACGAATCGGAAAAAATGGCGCCTTACGTTGGAAGTAAATCATGAAAATGCACATCACTTACACGGCAATCAGGGATCTCGTGGCATAATCCAATGTCTTCATCGACGCATTCACCTCCAGACACCCGATGTACTAGACAAAAAAATCAAAAACCTTTCATTCCTCCCAGTTTCCCTACAAAATTTGACGCAGACTAACCCTAACTCCGTAACAGATTCCATCCGAGAGTATTTTCTGGTCGGAGTGAAGCCATCCTACCTCGGGCTTACGCATGAAATTCGCGTCCACAGTCGGGTCATCACCGTTTTTCGCCGCCATGCTCACTCACAACACTCCGACAGCATTGAAAATGCGATTGCGAGTCCTGTGGAAGGGGTTGAGATTGTCACGCTCAGTACCGTACACGAAAGCATGCGACGCACGTCGCTGGATCTCATCAGTAGGGGCTTACAGAAAGACGAAAACGGAAGCAAATCGATTTGAATCTGAATGACGCTTCGGGAGCTTTCACAATTGATGCACACACGAAGTATTCGCCAAGAATGGAAAAATCACGGGACATTTTTCATCATTTCTAAATTTCGATTTTGCGAGGAACTGAAATCCTTGAAACTCACGTGCAACGCGGAGGTGAGAATTAAATCAGTAGTTGTCAACTTCGAATGAAAAGTACCTTGATTCAAGAAAGGCGATAGAACTTTCTGCAAGCCCCTAGCTCATGAGAATAGATGATTCACAACACGCTTTTTCCGAGAACGAAAAACACTTCATTTCATTTCCCAATTTACTCGTGCTCTTCGCCCCGCAGTCTGGCATTCGGGTTCGTGACCTTGATAGCTAGTTGTTGGGCACGTTCAACGATCAGTTTCCGCTTCTTGGACGACACCGCATGAGCGATCTCGGCACAGTATTTCTTGTTCTGCATCATCAGAACTTCTAGTTCCTGCAAAACACACATATTAAAAAAAAATTTAGCCACATATGAACACCTTAGAGAGTTTGAATACCGCATTCACGAAAGTACGGCCAATTCTCTTCCAGATTTAGACCCCTGAATAAGGGTGCTTCTTGGAGGTGAGGGCACATTATCTGTACAAGAAGCACATGCTGATTTCTTCGGTAATAACAATTTTGCACTAATGTACTTTGAATGCTTAATAAAGTGGTTCTTCAAGTCTGCTGGGGATGAATATTTCTTTCAATAATTAGAAGTGCGACATGACTGTGAACGAAAAATAAAACGGGAAATTCGTCGAACAGAAAAGATACACACTTCAAAACTTTCTTGCTTTAGTAATGCTTACGACAAGGAAACAAAAAAATCCTCGCAAAATTGATTTCAACGAAGAAAATCACAACATGGAACGCAATGTTTCCAGTAAAGTTTCACTCAAAGCAGAATACGTTTCAACCGAAGCAGAATGCGGTCTACATAAAAAGCTGGATAGTGCGTCATATACTTTTCATTGGTAAAAAGATGTTAAAATCCCCAAGGGGTGTAACTGAACCATCACAGACATCATGAATTTATGCAAATACAGCAAGCTAGGTTCGAGTATAGAAATACAACCAACCCTGACGTTGTTGACAACAACTTTTCGAAAACCGTCGGGCAACATGTGTCGCGTGGCGCGGGCAGAGCCATAACCGATCTTCGGCATTTTGTACTGGCCCTTGAACTTCCTCCTAACACGATTGTCAATACCGCGAGGCTTCCTCCAGTTGCTCTATGATTCGAACAAACAATCGAAAATACAGTGTTACAAAATAGGTTCATCAAATCCGAAAATCAAAACGGAGATCACAGTGTTGGGTTGACGAATGACGTGCAGCAACCCAACAATTACTTCGAGAATCTAATAACTCACCTTCACTTTTACATAACGGTCGCTTTGATGCCTTGTGAAGTGCTTAGTGCGCTTCTTGACGATCTTAGGCTTCTTACCGGGAACAATCGCCATTTTCACGCGCTCACAACTTATTAAATCTGCCGAATAAAACTTGCTTTCAAATCCTCCACAACTATACGAAAAATTCGAAACAGCAATGAATAACGAATCATAGAGCAAATAGTGTATTTCTTTGAATCATCAGTCATCCAGTAGCATCCCTTCGTTGCTGAGGACTTCATTCTTTGCCTTGGCTGTCGAAAAATGAAAAATTTACTACTGCACTCCGCTATCATAATCACGTCATACTTACTAGAAGGGGGGACACGAAAACCAGGAGCAACAATACAATTCTTCAAATCACATCTTTCGCCAACGCTTGCTTTTTCGCAGATGATGCAGCCTTGAATAGAAGCGCTGATGAACAAAACATATGAGTTTCAGGGAACGTTAATTCCAACCAAAACAGGAAGAAATTTTGTTTCTTTCGCCGTTTGAGGCTCCAAAGAAATGGGTGAGTTATACACCGTTAACGCGCGTTACAATGCGTTGCAAGAGGCAGATATTCAGCACACTAATAAGGCAATACATATCATTTTAAATCTGGTTCATACTGACCTTCCTTCAATGAGACACTCATCCGCCAGGAGCGAATCGACAATTTTCGACTTATCCTCGAGTTTACACTTGGAGCCGATCACAGAACGTTTTGCTGACACCTTATCTGCGATGGAAGTTTCATCACCAACGATGCATGAAGAGGCAAGCTATAAGGGGCAGATTATAATTTTACATAAATTCGCTCCGCCCGATCATAAGAATCTACCTGTTGTCGAAGTCTGGATGATGCATTAACAGATGGATGAATCGGTTCAAAACTTGGATCCGATCGTTTCAAAACTGTTGAAGCTTCCAGATTTGCCTTCAAATACGTTAGCAAGTTGTTCCCTCTGATGCATAGTTCAGAATCTACGATGCAGGCATAGCACCGGATTTTGTTGACCGCATCCAGGTGCTTGCGCAGTCTGTTACCCGCGTATTCCCATAATGCGGACATTTCCCTCAATTCCTCCGTTTCTCTTTCTCTCGGAACAAAAGGAAAAATATCGGCAGAGGCCAATGATGATCTGCCGTTTCCAACTTCATCTCGCGTATTGTCGGCGAAGTCCTTGAAAGACGTTGGTTTTTCAAACTGCTTCCGCACAACGTGTGGTATGAATTCCGCTTTCAGCATAGATAGACTTTTCGGAGTTGAAACAAAAATCTCAACAGACCGACGACAACACAATTCCGTGAAGAGACTCACTTGGAGGATACCAAATAATCGAACACCCACCGCTTGAAGATGTAGGCATGTGCATCTGCTAAAGAACTGGATACCCATAACTTCGGATATGCAGATATTTCAGCAATTCGAACGGGAAAAGTCTCTTCCAGATCAGCTTTCGAAGTCATAAACACAAGCCTACCGGTTTCCTCATCAATCCCAATCAAATCATTCTCTGAAACATAAATTGAATTGAAAACTGACATCAAAATTGCAATGAAACGGAAAATTTCAGCATTTTTTTCATAAGATAGGTAATGTACCAGGAACGAACTTGGCTTTCTGCCCGGGGACGACGTTATCTTGGGGGTCCACGTTTCTCGTGAACAACGCTGTGATGGCCGATTCTCTAACAGCGTGCTCGTTTACAAGCTTCCGGAGTGGGACCGTAGTGATCAAATCACAGCTGAGAATGATTAGTTCTGGCGCCTGCGCCGAAGAAAATCAGTTACGCTCAGAAAACGTGGAACTGGTCGCAAGCTTACCGAAAGCGAGGTTGAAATTTGTTTCAGTGCATCCACCGTCCCGAAGTCAGTATCGGATGCCAAACAGTGACATATAAGCTCCAACGTGAGCCCGAACTTCCCTGGGATAGCTTTGATGGACGTCTTCACGCTTTCTTGACAAATTACATGGACACCTAGAAGAAATGCGTCTCCATCGATAATCACAAGCTGAAGAACAAAATGATATTCTCACTTGGAAAGCCAGCATCTTGCGCGAGCTTCAAAGGATAATAAATCATAGGCCGATTTGCTATCGGTAGCAGGGGCTTTTCCTTCACAACGGCAAGCTCTCCAAGACGAGAACCTTTGCCTCCGGCGAGAATTACCACCTCGAATCCCGGCGATTGCCCCATTTCATATATTCTACGAATAACGCAAATTTATTGACACTCCTGCATCGATTAAAAACTTCCAACTACCAGAGGTTCATTCGATACAATCACGAACAATAACAATACTTAAGTCGATGCACGTCATGTTACTGCCGATGGAAACAATTGCAACTTTCGGATAAAAAGGAATCATACCCTAACACAGGTCGTATTCACGTATCAGCCTTTATTCAACTCCAAAAACTGCTAGATGACGACGCAGGAAAATGCCGAAGGTTCGGATAGAGCGCGCGGGCATCTACGGTTTTGAGAAAGAGAGGTTAAGGTAATATCAAAGAGGAGAACAGCATCTTCCATGGGCGGCTGTGTTCGTCTTCAGATTGAATTAGAATTCGTAATACAGAGTAGTGTCAATTTCTATTCGGATTCCACATTCCATCATTTACTTGTTACATTCCAGCTTGCCACGTTTTGATGATGAAATCCACCACGTCCTGATCCATGTCTTCTAGTTTGAAATCTCCGATTGCGTCCAAAAATTCAATGACCAGGGAGCAGTGCTGTAAATCAAGTGAACAGATGACTTACACAAGTACAGTATTTTCAGGATTAATAGGCGAACTCTAAGCACTTTTCTGACCTATTGACCAATAAGCCCATCCTTTTTTTTCAGGAAGCAATGAGACCTATACGCAGATACAGTGGTTGAGTCCTAATTCGCGTCGAGCCAGCACTTATGATACGGTCTGCTGCCTTAATCATCAGAGGAATCGAACAGCACAAAAAATGCATATAATGTAAGGTTACGTTCGAGTCTACTTCTTTGGAACGAAATTTTTATCAAATAACCTGCGATACTTCTAAAAAAATGCGTCAGGTCACTATATAGCCCAGCCAATATCGCAGAATCTTCTAGGTTTATGTACAGTACTGCTAAAAAACACGGAAAAGTCCAATATACCAACTTCTGGTTGTCCACACAGAAGTAGTGTCGGGACGGTCTTTCGTAGGCATTGGTGGAGTCCGGTAAGTAGGCTTAGTCCTTATGAAGCAACTGGTGCGAACTTGAGATATGTCACTAGTTTAATTTTGTTTTGATCACAACATAAATTTAACGCACTGCAAATATATTTTTGGTTACGTGTTGTTGCCTTCTGCCTCAGCAAATTCACAATATCCTCATTGACCATCAATCCCGCTGAGAGAGAGAATTGCACCCACAAAAGCAGACACACAGAAACAGCAATCCAATGCTTCCCCCTTAAAGCCATCGTTTTTTTTAATACTATAGTCGATTTGACTTGAAAATATAGTTTATCGCTCAAAATTCATCAGATGAAAGGTTTTATATACTGTGCGTGTCACGAAAATTGATCAACCCGGATATTAAACATAATTTCTGTGAACGTCATCGATCTAATACGCATTCGCCATTAAAACTCCGGAAGCCATCCATTCAAATACAGTACAGTACCTGAATTCACAGCGCAAATCACCGAATCTTTCGCTGAAATGGCTCAAAGTTTGTATATCACGGATGGAAAAAATTATTCCTTTATTACTCCCCAAAATAAAAGAGAGGCAAACACAACAAGATCAAAAATGCCAAGCAGTCAACAAAATCCAGCGAAATAGATCCATGAGGGGAAAAAATAGAACTTTTCCAGACAGAAATCATTCGGAAAAAACGACACGTTCAGCACCATAAACTTCGCTTAGCTCTCATACTAGCGTGGTTAGAAATACAGACTCATCGAAAAGTGTCTTTCAGACAAAATGCACGTAGATTTTTGTTCAGTCGAAGGCAAGCAGCGAGAAGCACTGAGGTTATTTAGCAGCAATGCCAGTTAATACAGGCTGCTGCTCTGGTCATATGCTAGCTTCACCAATAATCAACAAAAAAGCATTAATACTTGGATTATCACGGCGCGGGTTGCGAGTATACGAGCATTCAACGCACTTAACCCATTTTTTTGCAGCGGCGGGACGGATTTAGCGATCAAGATGCTGCATTCCACTCTCAAGTAGTATCACTTTCCAGCCTTTTTTCCTTCAAGCTTTTTTCGCGAGAAAACAATCAACAACAAAAAACCAATATCCCTAGAATCCCTGTTTTCGTCCCTCATCAGCTCTTTGGTCACATTTTCGGAAAACCTCAACGAAAAATGGAAGAATCAACGTAGCTAAAATTTTTCCGGGATAAAAAAGACGCAAGATTTCTGGAAGCTCGAAATCCAACCTTTGAATAAAGCAGGTATCCGAAATGATAAATTTGGTTTGACACAATTTTGGCCACCAGGACTTGAACTTTTCATTGTGGTTCCATTGATGATGGAATGGCATTTCTGGAGAGAAGCTTCACTGAGTATTCCTCACTTCCAGCAACATGATTCCACGAATCAGGCCGGTAGGATTTAATACATTTTCAAAAGGAAATTCGAGTATTCCTACGCAAAACGAAAAAGGAGGGTTCGATCAATTCCCAGCGTAACTCAAACGTATTGCTGTCGGGTTTGCAGGACAAGCCCGGGCTTGCCTCGTTGACTCCTCGCCTGAGCTGCACGAAGACTTCCGATTCCAATCAAGGTTCTATTTCTCGTGAGGTTTGTCTTGGCTTTCGTCGCCACCGGGATCGGATCAGGAGGCAGACGTCGACGGTCTAGCGCAGTCACAGCATGCGGTTCAGCATCTGAATAAAATCAGCATTTCGAATAAGCATGGTAAAATAACTCGACTCATCGACTGTCTCTTGTTCGACACTCAGACAAGGCAAAAGAAAAACAGCACTAATGAAGAAAATTAGAGCTTTAAATTCGTGCACGAAGCAGAAATTCGAAGAATCTGAATGTGCAAAAATACGAGATAGTTCTCAACGGTCGAACTAACACCTAAAACATTTTATCTCAAGCCGAAGAAATATAATTTCTTATAATGAATAAAAAATTGGATTCCTTCCATCACCAGTAGATGAGAAAGATGGATAGAATCAACGAAAAATTCTATTTTAACCTAGGGTGCGATCAATATCATAGTCCTTCTTTTCCGCCTTGAACTTTTTGAAGTGGCTTGGCGTGCTTCTCATGACCTTGCTTAAAATGCTCCAAAATTGTCCATAATATTTCAAAACGGCGGAACTGACAGCCATCATGCTTTTATTCCCAATTATCACTATTTGGCACCCATTATAAGGAAAACCCCTCGAACAATAATTTTCACACGAACACTGTCAGAACCATTCAGCAACATTTGAAAAATATGGAGGATCATCCTCGCTAAGGAATGTTTGATTGTTTATAGCTCTAAGACTGATTAAACAATTAGTAAACAAAAAACTGCCACAGGATATGTTTTATAAGAATTATAGACTGCATCAATAATTTACATTGCGTCTCAGTTCACCAGAACTGAATTGAATGCATTTATTTTTTATACAAATCAAGAAATCGCTGTAAAGGGTTTGACGATTTAAATTGGCATCTGATAATATGCGATTAATTTGCGCGAGTTCGGATCCTCCAAAACCAGATTGATGCAAACTTACATATACAGTGGGGTCTTGTCTTACAAACTTAATTGATTCCTGCACAAAGTTTGTCAGCAAACTAGTTTGTAAGCGAAATCACATTTTCCCTTGAAGCATGGGAATAATTTTAATTCGTTCCAGAACATTGAAAATGCACATCAAATTCAAGAAAATGCATCCTAAACAAATTTAAAGGCCTAAACTTCATTAAATCTTCCCAAGACAATAAACAAGAAACTCAATGCAGTAAAACAATCCATAAAAGTGAAATTTTCAAGTGAGTTTCTTCAGAGGTTCCTCAAAAATTTCAAATGCAACACCACAAACTTATTCACAGACCAAGGACTTAGGATGGACGATAGTAATGATAAAAAGCTGTTGAATTTTAACCCAATTAGAATGAATAAAAAATTGGTGATCACGAATTGGTCACTAAACTTTTGAGAGATTCTTAGATGAATTAATGAATAAGTTTAAACATGATTCCCTAAATTTTGCTTAAGACCTTTTTTATACCCATGAGCATTTGGAGAACTAAAAGTTTGTTAGCCTAGTCATGGTTTGTCAGCCGGAGCAGCTGAGGTCTAAAAAAAAAAGTTTGTTAGCTGAAAAGTTTGTAAGCCAGGGGGTTTGTAAGCCAAGACCCCACTGTAATTTACGAGAAATATCCTCCAAGATAGAAGAAAACGATAATAAACAACTTGCCGAGCGTCCGAACACAAGAACCGCCAACTTCTTTTGGCTTGCTGGAAATGACGATTCTTGCATCTGTCTCCTGCTTTGGTAACTTCACACGCAACGAATGGAATCGGCCGAGGACAGTAGATTTCGAAGTCTGTTTTTGCGTCCCCAAAGGTGCAGCTGACGGTTCTCCGGAGAGTTTCAGGTCATTGTTAGACGATGTTAGCGGTGCTCGCTGGGTTTGACGGGAAGCTGCCACTCGAGCAGCTTCTTGCACAATGTGAACGGAACTGATCGCAGCTACAGGGTTGTCTCTAATACCTATTCAACGACGACAGTTCTTCAAATGATACGCTCGAAGCGGCATTCAAAAATGTGAAAATTCGGCAGTAAAAACGTTGTAGTTGATTTGAAAAATAATTGAACCGCCGCTCAATATTCACTTGGAAAAAGTTACTTGAAAAAGCCATTGACAAGAAAAGCGAAATTTGCGCAAAAGCAGAAGCACAAAACAAGCAGAAGCAAACCTTCGGGGACACAAACGGGCAAAGCCCGATTCACATGCTGACGCGATACTGGAGCCGGTTTTTCATTCATCCGCGAAGGACCATAAACGCGGATCCAATCTTCCACGCGCTGCTAGACCAAATAACGTGCGAAAAAAAAGAACACAACAAATAAATGAAAAAATAAAATTGATGCATCCACTATTATAAAGAAGCGTCACGCATCTCCTTTTTCACAGACTAACATTACCAGGTTAATGATACATAAAATCGACACCTAAGGCAATAATGTATCAACAAATTCAATGAGCCGCCTCGGATATGCACAAGAAACTGACGGGCATTCTACGGAAGGATTACAAATATATAAAGTAAAATCTCGTTACAACGAAGCGTTTGGGACCTTGAAAAAGCTTAGTTAAAAATGATAATTCGTTGAAACGAAATTAGAATAACATTGTGCCTATTTGACAGGGACCGAGAAAAAATTCGTTGTACGCATTAATTCGTTACACAGTTACTCGCTTTGAAGACCTTTTGGTGTACAACTGTAAAAAGTTCTAGAGACAGGGACCGAGAAAAAATTCGTTGTACGCATGAATTCGTTACAGAGTTATTCGTTTTGAAGATCTTTTAGTGTATAACTGTATATAGTTCTAGACACACAGAACAGTATAATAATTTTACTTTTTTCCTTTCAACATCCTACATTGCTTTCTAGACTTTCAAACAGGCGTCCCACCAATTGGCATGAAATACCTTGGCAACCAAATTAAATGAGCACGACCCAACTGATCTAAAATAAAACATGCCACACTGAAGAAACCTGACAAAATTCAGGCGTTCAAGAACGCCCGGGATTTTATATACTGTATATAAAAAAAAAACCGAATGCGGTATTCTACTTGAAATCAACTTCTGTACAATGGATACACGTGCGCAATCCAGACTAAGTGCACAAACTGAGAAACAACGACCAAGCGAACAGAAATACACTACCTGTACAGTACATTACTCTGCTGTATCAGCAGACGCTTCAAAGACCATCCACTCACCCTATCATCGACGGACGGACTTCCATCGGCATTTCCGCGTCCAATATTCTGAGGTGGACTCGGGCGACTCGAACGCGTGACGCCCCCACTTCTGTGTACGCTCAGGTTCACGTAATTTGCTACGGCGGAATTGGTTCGCTTCACTCGGGGAGGAGCAACTGGTTCTTCAACTGTGAGACCGTTTTTCACACCTCTATTCCAAACACTCGATTTGTTGATATCCAAGGAACTCGGGGACTGTTTCTCCCACGAGGGAGATTTTCCTGATTGAAATAAGAGGAAAAGAGACACAATCACAATCGGCTCGGCTAATAAAGGCTGAGGACCTGACAAAACCGAGAACACGGATCTTCAATAGATAGCAATTCAAGGCTCCTACGAAAAGTGTGCTGATATCATACATGGAAACATACTCGAAAATTAATAAATAAATTCCAGAAATTCGAACGAAAACAGCAAAAATTAATTTGGAGGTTCGAGGAGGCAATTCTCAACAAGGCTAACTAGCAAAACCCGTAATTACCAAATTCATATAAAATGAAGCGAGGCTAAGTCATCACTCCGTTCCTTGAGCCTTGAAAGTGCGGCTAGGATTTTTGATCAGACACGTCACTTACAATTTCTGGTCACTGTCGTCGTCCCAGCACACAAAAGCCGCATGAATCGACACAAAATGCATCAATTTTCGAACAGATCAAGGTCAACAAAGACATCGTGTGAGACATGAAAATTCGTCGATCAAATTTCACTTCAAAGATTTGGGCGAAAGCTGTTCAAATTTTAATTTACTGAATCACTTTAAAGGAACCATGGAACTCAAGGAAATTTCAAGCATCAACGAATTCACTACCGTACAGCAGAGCATTTCCCTGATGAGAGCATACTTCATGATCTCTGCCCAAGAAGAGTTTTATCTGATTAAATCACCAATCGCCTGATTACAATTAATTTGCAACAAGTTAATTTACACGCAAGTCCCGCAGCTCACCTTTCATCATCGGTTCAGCCTCGCTGACAGGAAATCGTGGAGTGACGGATACGATCAGCGACGGCTCCTGAGATTTATTTCGAACTTCCCGTCGATCCGACGGAGATGGAATCGCTGGAGCGACCACTGGTAAATTCCTAGTAGTCGTCTGACCTTCTGGGGTACAAACAATGGACGAAGAAGAGACTGAAACGTTCGCCGTCGTCGGCACGGGAAAACCACAGCCAGACCGATCCTATGTTAAAAAAAATTCATAGATTGAGAATAGGTAAAAATCAGAAAACGATGCGGGAGAAAGTACTGCACTGCAATAAATTCAAAAACCAGCCATGACTCGCGACTGTAAGGAAAAGATAATCAGTAAATTTCCTCATCCAATTAGTCATCACGAAATATAATCGTTTCTATAGAATTTTGGCCAGACTTTCAAAGTTCAGGATTGCGAAAAAATTAAATGCCGAACTTTGTCGAACAGTTTTTGCCTCCCAATTTTTATGAACACTCCGAAACTGCACCTTGATTTTAGGAGATCCTTCCCGCGTCGACGGCCACAACTGTTCGTAGTTTTTACTATTCCGCTGCGCCGAAACTTGAGGCATGGCGCGCTTTCTACTCGAACCCGACGTTTCGTTATCCCTCAAGTACTGCTCACAACTCTTCACAATCGCATCAATGGTGGTTTCACGACGAGGCTGTTGCGTGGCATTTATTCTTTGCCCGAGTTCCGCAGCTGCCCGAGCTTCCTTCTCGAGCAACTTTCTTGCATCACGTAGCACAGCTTCCGGTTGTCGACGAGTCGTTGATGATGATGATGATGGTAGGGCATTTTGAGCTTGACTGGCTTGTTTCACGGAAAGTTGAGATGCTCGCGATAAACCCACGTCACTCGAGCGTCGGCGAAGACCTTTGTGCTAAAAATAAAAACCGGAATTTAAAAAATCAAAAGTAACTGCATACTTGAGGCTCAGGAAACTTCACCGAACATTAAAGAAAAACTTTCCAGTGCACAAGGAGGTGGGTTCGAAACCTTTTCGATTACCGTATTATGATTAGCGACAGTTCCCGATAATTAAATGCTATGCACGCATCTTCGCATAATTTAAATCGAGCGTCTAGGGATTCATGAAGGGGTTTTCTCGCCAGTCTTCAGAGGCACCAAAAGCAGAACTTTAAAATAATTTCCAACGATCATAAATTCAATCGTCTCTGAAAATGTACCTCGCCATTATCATTCCTCGTCCAAGGTGAGCTCTTCTTCCGTCTCTGCGGCGGAGTCGGCGCAGTTCGTAAATTCGACGCGGAAAACTTCCCACCGCCTCCTTCATGGTTCCCACTTGTACAGCCGTCCTCCAAATCCGCTTCTCCAGACTCTAAACTTTGCTTGGATCCAGCAGGGACAATCCGAAGCGTCAACGGCGCGGCGTCTCGACGCATACCAAGAGCGGCCGAACTCAAACTACGCGCTAACCGCGGCTTGGACGATTGCATCCCCTCAAACATTGCGCACAGGTTGCGAACGTCTCGACGATCAACGTCAGCCGCCGCCGAGGACTCGCCGCCGCCGCTTGAAGGCGAGGACAAAGAGTCGTCCGCGTCTAGATGAACGAGTCTCATGGTGCCTGGACGGGGAAGTGAGCGCGTCTCCAGAACCGCGTGTGTAGGCCGAGACGCTTGGGCACCTACAGCGGTTGACTTGGCTGGTGTGGGAAGGCAGATTTCTGGAAGACGTTCAATTTTTCATGATGTATCTTTTTAGAAAACCAAGCTGAAGGAAAGCAAACAAGTCAGGCCCTGAAAAGACGTGACCATTTGTCCAGAGATCTTTTTCGCGGTTTAAAGGGATTGGCGGTTTATCAGAGTTTTATTATTATTATTATTTGAAATTATTCGATTTTCCTCCAAAAGTAGCAGAAGTACATGTTTTCTAGAAACTTGAGGAATTTTTTGATGATAATTGCTGTGATGGATTCCATTTTCAGAAAATTAATTGTATTCTTTTAGTTCCAAACCAGAAAAGTAAACGCGAAAATCTGTCTGATAATTTGTATGAACAAAAAGCGATTGTTCTACACACTAGCACGAGAAACACCGCGAACCGATTGGCATAAGATTTAGGTATCTTTGTAAAATTCCATTCAATTTGAATATCCGAAAAGCTATTCCTCGTCAGGACATGGAAAACTGAACAATTAATAATCGACGCGGAATCTCATCAGGTGTAAGCCCGGAGTTCTTGATTTTTGAACAAACCCGGGATAAAAAAAATATATTACAGTGATGCTCGGAACTCACTTTCAATCAGCTTTAAATCGAAAACTTTCTTCGACCTAGTAGAACAAGGATTGGCCATTTCCACTGCAAGATCCCTACCTCTTGCATCACAGTCTCCTCCAGATGGCTGCATCACTACCACCAACTTATCAACGGTCTTCGACATCGAAGCGAGGGAAGACGATGAAGACAAGGAAGACGAGGAAGAAATCGAAGACAGGGGTAACGGCAACGCCTGAGGTTTCGACGGGGGTGGCGGGGGCACGTGCACGTCACCTAAGGGATCACCATTCCAATCCACGTTCTCGTACGGATGTGAGTCAATCATCCGCAACTGATCAGCGAACAATTCTCTCACAGCTCTGTGCACCAGGATGTATTGATCTTTTGTTTGCACCATGGCGACACGCTGCTTCCGCATGTCAGCTATCACGTCGAATAAGTTGAAACTCTCTCGCAGTCGCTACACATAGGATGACCATGACACATGTTATTTATGAACATAATATCTAGACTCTATTATGCAGCGTAATTTTTAACCGAAATGTCGCGCAAGTTACAGAGCCAAGAAGTTCTAAAATTTAGAAAGCGAACAGGAGCTTCAGGTAGACCAAATGAACTACGCGAAGAAGTTTTTCCTTGCTTCTGAACAGGGAGACGTCCAGAATTTAGTGATTATATTTCCCCTTTGAACAGATGTCACCCGCAGATTTACGCGTTTCCTTAGTTTCAAGTTAGCAGAGAATAAATTAGGCAAGGTTAGATTAGTTCAAGTTTGGTTCAATCCTTGGTTAGCTCATCTTAAATCCCGACATCCATCGAATTCGCGAATTCACCTACAGCACGCGTTTCGCCTGAATTCAACTAGCTTTTATTGTCTATTTTTGGTTGGATTTCAATTTATTTTTCTTCATATTTTCATTGGTTAGGTTCATGGTGGGTTGAGACTGAGGCAACTCCGATATGACGCTTTAAAACTAATAAATCGGGTATAATTGAGAAAAATCATGGGACATCTATCCAAAATTTCACAAAGAAAAATCGGGCGCTGAAGAGTGAAGTCCCGTTTCAACTTTAGACTGATTTCCTGGAACATTTTCAAATGGAAAATACTGTATTTGTTAGCACTCACTCCTGTTCGTAGCAAACCCCAAACATAATCCAGAGCGCAAATCGTTCCAGTACGACCGCAACCAGCAGAACAATGCACCAACACAGGACATGTTTCCGACGCTTGACAATCCCGCAATAGCAACACCATGTCAATTAATGGGCGGACTCGCAATGGCACTCCGTGGTCTGGCCATGCAAAATAGTGAAATTGGCACAGCACTCGCTCTTCTGTCAGCTCGTCACTGCCAGGTTTCGCGTACTTCAGCAGCAGCGTTCGCAAAGTGAAATCAACACAAACTTGTCGCGTTTTCACCAATGCTATCCGAACGTTCCCCACAACCTTTTCTTCCTCCTCTGTAGCAGGCCAATAGCATTCGCATTTATGCTGCTTGAGAGATTTTGGGAAAGGTTCGATACAATGTATTAGAACAGTAGTAAGAGAGCCCGATTTTGTACAAAACACGATCTCTGGTGATTTACGAAGATTCAAAACCTTCATAATTCAGAAGTTTCCAGTTTACGAATTTTTTCATCACGAAAGTTTCTTTAAAGATTTCCAAGGATTTTCTCTAAAAGGATTTTCAAGTACAACTCCAGAAATGTTACCTTTCCAGATTCTCGTTCACTGCATGCCATGACAATAACTCGCACTTCACATTCAACAACCATTCGCCAAAAGTCTGCTAGTGTGTTTGGAAGTGGGCCTTGCGAAGCAATGTATGCAACAGAACCCGAGGCTCCTCGTATGTAATTGGCATTTACATAATCACTGCCAGGGATTCCAGTAAATGGCCTCAGCGTCACTCGGCTGTAATCAACTGAAATTCAAAACGAGAACATTGATCATATACCAGCCTAAACATGCCAAAATTCCTCGATAGTATATAGCTTTCAGAAAACAGCGACGAAATGTTCAACTCACACGGCAGAATATCCTTGTATCGATTTTTCCGTCGATTGATGTCCTTCTCGCCTTCGGAGCACGAGTATTCCGCCAGGGTTTTCAACGTTTCGCTCATCATTTTCAAATTCTTTGAAAAAATATTTAAGAATTTCGTCAGGAACCACCACGAATGCGAAATCCGATCAAACCTGGAATTCCCGATCATATTGATCGTCACCACTGGCGAACTTCTTCTCCATGGCATCGACATGACTCACGAATCGCTGCAAAACCGCTTTAAGCGGTGGTTTCAAATCGCTCATGATTGAAACAGGTGGGGCACTTCGAGCGCTACCAGTTGAATCTACTTGCAACATCCTGGCAATTACCTGTAATGTAAAAAAAAAACGAATCGTCCAGAGAAAAACGCAAAAAAATAAATTTTCTCGGACACACATTTTCCGAGCCTCACCAGCTATTTCGCTGCAAATCTCTGAACAGCCTGACTTCTTCCCCTCCACGTCATCCATCATACTGCCGGTCTACCTTGACCAAATTGTCGTTTCCGTCAGAATTAAATCGAGTTCTTTTCTACAGAGCCTCTTCATGGCCCGAATCCATGACGTTAGCTTTACATTACGTTGGTTTCTCTAAAATTCTGTCACTATTCGTTACTGAAGGTCAGACCCGCGATGATGGTTCGGTCACGTTTGAGATTGCGGCGACACCTGCCAGACGCTCGAAACTTCTAAAAAACGAAGAAAATAATAATTGTTGATCTTCTTGTTCAACCATCTTCCTTACTCACCAAAATTCTAGGAAGCAGCTCCGAACAGGAAAAATAAGGAGATTATGAAGAGGATCCCGCTTAGAGCAGGTCAGGACCCATGCAATACAAAAGTCACTCATACACGAAAGTCTGGAAAAAATATAATGAAATCGTATCAAAACGAAAAAATAATTACCAGTGTTTCGGGGAAACTTCCGCAAACATTATTGGTCCACACCTTAATAGCTTTCAACGGTTCAAACAACAGATCAGAAAAACGTAACTTTGTCTCAACACGTTGGGAAGTGCTCAGAAGCACGATATCGAAAGGAGTGACCTCACATTTAGACAATCACTTGATTTGGCGCTAAAAGTGCGAGGGTCCCAGTTTGAATACGTAAAATGTTTCAACTTAATTTACTGAGTGTTTTGTCCCGTGACTGAATTGCACCACGAATTCAAAGCGGATATTCACCAAGATATCGGACAATCGTCACCGGTTCACCAAAGCACAAGTTCATATGATCGTCTAAAATCAAGGATTACTCACAATCGGAGGAGTGTGTCTTGCATAAATTATCGAGGCCAAATAAATTTGAATAAAATGCCGTTATCCCTGAATTCGAACAAGCTTCACAAAGAACACATTTCACTTCTCAGCACCGTTTCCTCCAGCTCCGTCAACACTAGCCCCAAGCCTCTTGATTTCTCCCATGAGCCAGGGCCTGACCACCTCCAAGATACTCATCTCCGTAACTGCCAACGAAATCGACATTTTATGCAAATACGCTTTTCGTTTGAGAGCTTCTGTGGATTTGGTCGCAAATTCAGCGTCAACCAATTTGAGCTTCTCGACGAGAGTTTCTTTTGGAACAGTGAAAGACTTCAACGCCTTCGATATTTTCACGCAAGTCCAGGTTACTGCTTGCCGACATAGCTTCGCCCACTTCGGATCACCATCAGCAACGTCACAGTTGAATAACCACAACTCCGACTCTCTTATGGATGACAAGAATTCTGGTCGAGAGGAAATTCGAAATGAGCAAATTATAATATGTGTGACGCTTGCCCAAAATTTCAGAACCAAGAAATTACATACATTCTGAACTCCATAAAATAATTGCCAACAAATCTGAAATATGTTCCAGTTGGAGGATACACCGCAAAAAAAAAAAATACAGCTTTTTTTTTTTTTATTCGAGTAAGATTCGGTGGTGCGATGAATATCTACTTCATGCACTTGCGTAAGGCTGATGAATTTTGAGAAAGAACGGCACCTAATAAAATTTTCCTTGATTTATTCGAACTCTTAGATGAAAAACGAATGCGAAAGGAAAAGTTTACCTTCACTTGCAACGGAAAGCCTCGCAAAAGCAAGAAAATCCGGCGTTAAATGCGGCGGTGAGGCCAAAATGCTCAATTTTGAGGGTAAACCGCCCAAAAGATGCTGCAATATCCGTGTCTTCACTTCTTTCAGGGAGGCATCAGCTTCGACAAACTCAATCGTTATCGGGAACTTGTCATGCACAGGATCAAATCGTCCTTCCAACACCCCGCCAAAAACGTCGCAACCCATGATATACCCATTATGAACTAGTGTTTGCCAGTTTCCGCGAGAGCCGTAGCAAATGAAAATCTGCTCGCCAGCTTTGATTTCTCCATTGCACACGCTGGAGCACACGCCCTCGTCAAAATCACCAACCTGAATACATGAACAATTTGTCGACGATAATTTTAAAATAAAGATCAATTACCACTTACAGCACCCTTGTCATCATGATTGGCGAAGTCGTAAAGTGGTATCATCATCAGACTTCCTTCCCGAACATGAAATTTACCGCACTTTCGTCTCGGTACTGGCACGCTATTTTGCCGGGTGGTCAGCGTGCAAACGACCCACCTTCATTATCCAAACAGAAAGAAGACAATTAGGTGCATGATTTAATTAATTAACGCGCTTTACGCAAACATAAGACGTTTTTTATTTCAATTTTGACTCCCAGGAACTCAGCGTTTTAGACTCACACGCAAAATACCAATTTACGTAGTGGCTCAAAAAATTGCGGCAATTCAAACTCTCATATTAACTCGTCGCACATTTGCTACAACTATAGAACCGTTCAACGCATGATCTCGAACGAATATTGTACTAAAAGCAGAAGATTCGAAGGGGAATCTGGGAAGGCATGAAAAAATAACTTCGAGCAGTCGCTATTTTCGAAAATATAAGGCAGTCGTGCGTAACATTCCTTTCACGGTTAACTTCCTGCGAAAGAATACTACAGTATCAATTAACCATCTTTTCCGTATTTTGATTTCGCAATATAATGGTAGAGTTGGACAGTTATTGCCAATTACACGGTAAATTTGAAGCGGTCTTGTTAAACCCCTGAATTGAAGAAGGGTTTGGCACATCTTGAATAAATCATAGATTCTCCCACGAAAATGTGTTCTTTCAAAGGGCTAAAAAAACGTGTACGATTCCGCATTGACGGCGTTGAATTTTCGCATGTAAGGCATACGGATAGTATTTCGTACCTGTACTCGTCGAAGGAGAAATGAGACACAAAGTTGAGCTTGTTGAATTTTTCATCACTCTACGGAAACAAAAATACCGAAATTGACACTAGCCCATCGCGTTTTTTTTTTCCAATGTAGAACTCACGTGGAACAATCGCTTCAAGTAAGCATACTGTCTTGCTATATTTCGGAAAAGCTTCATGGCTTCCTCTGCAAGTTGAAAACGTAAGAAAAATGCTCTTGATTCAAGATTAGATCCAGTTACCTTACCGAAGGCCGACGTTCCGCGCAGTAATTTATATCCCTCCAAGTCCATCTCCAGTGAACACGTGTAAGCTTTCGGAAGCGCAGAAATGTAAGGTCCCCATTTCGAGTTGGGAGACCACTTTTCTTCCAGAAGAAATAGAGCGAGTTTCACAGTTTCCATTCCCGACCACAGCATGTCACCCTGCATAACCTCGGCGACAATTCCTTCTTCAGCGCTATCCAATCCGATCATCACGTCCACAGGAATTTCAAACAATTTTGTTCCGGATGTAATGTCTTGCACCGCACGCAATCCAAAGCCAATCGGAAATCCGAAATCGTGCAACTCGATGTCTGGATGAATCTTGATCCCCGACAATCGACACCACGAAACAAACTCAGATATATCACCACGATTCGTGGGAATATCGCACGGTAGCGCGTTTTTCGCTTCCATTTGTCGCAGGAGCTCCACGGAGTCGTAGATCGATTCGAACTCTTCAAACGTAATCCGGTTCGTTCTACCCGGAGACGTGAAGGACTTATCTTTTATTGTATCACATATCTGAAGTAGATCGCGGAGGAAACGGGCCTGCGTCTTGCGCTGGTTGTTCGACAGACCATTTCTGACGTCCAGTCCAGACCCGTTTCTGCCTTTGCTTTTGTTCGGCATTACGTTTCACTTTATCACAGCAAATACATTCTGAAAAATATAAGTCTTGGTTAGAAAAATGCACCCACGCACCAAATAACCAAATATTCATCGCATCACTTAGAACAATCAATGCATCACTTTTTCCACGGACGATGGCAAGACGCACGCAATGGATGAACTGAATGAAGTCACAGTTGAAATAGACCGATCAACTATTCGGCGATACTGACAACTATTCGATTTTTGACGGGAGCAAGAAACAAGCCACCGTTTTTCCATCTTCGACGAGCGTAAATTTCACATCAACGTGGATCTAGAGGAAATGAAAATTAAGGTACCCAATCTAGTTTACTCAAATTAGTTTACCGAAGTAACTCACCTTCGGGTAGGCGGATTTCACATCGAGATTCAAGTCATACGTGAAAGTATCTCCATCTTTCACGGGACAACTGATTCCAGAATCTTTGCATGCATTAGAGTTAGGAAGTGGGAAAGGAACTGGGATACCAGCAATAGTGCCGTAAACCTTTGCCTGCAAGCTTTTCAGAGCTTCGGTCGCCTGAATAGTCCATGCAAGTTTCACAGTTTTCCCTGACTGCAAAATACAATACCGCTCATCCCCACACGCTGGGACGATATCCACCGACACAATTTTACCACCCTTGGAACCTGAACAATTGCAAACGAAATACATTCTCGAATCCAGCTTTCCGGCGGAGAGAAGAAATGAACTCACCACAATCCACGTAATTAGTAACTGGATCGGACTCCACAAGGTCAATAAACGCAGCTACTACGAAGAGGGAGGCAAAAAATATTGGGAAGCGCATAGTTCCGAAGCACTAGATTTTCTGCATCCAGAAACAGATCAGTACCAACAAATTAGTCAACACATCTCGAGGAAGTCTTTCACACTGATGCATCAACAGGCATACAGTACTGTATAACCCTCTCAACACAAGCCGAACAATCACGTCTGTACAGGACCGAGGCACCTTTAGTGATCAGAACTAACAACCAGAAGAATGCACATCTTCAGCCTCGTGAAATTCCTCGTATGCCTGGTCTAAGCTCACCGGGGGCACAACATGAGCGAGCATTTCTCTCAGGGTTACCGGTGTGGCAGCCAGAGCACCCGTAGTCTTACATGTAGTTTTATATACTGTACTGTACTGTATTCAAATGTGTATAACAAATCTTGGATTTCTTTCCGTATTTTACAGAATAGTTAAACAAATAGACTTTATACTGACTACAGATGAATTGGGGATTCAAACAACCAGTATTATTTGGTCAAAGCCAAATAATACGGCCTATTTCAACTGTACTCTAAAATGTATACATGTATTACAACAGTAAGTGCCTGATGGTCTCTCTTGCAACCAGATTCAGGGGACGAGAAAAAAATGTTGAGAGAATTTTGTGGAACTGTATGAGGGAACCTTGTTTATAGCATGGGTACAGATTCCTTTTGAGCAACAACATTTTTAGATAGGAAAATATATAAACAAGATTGTTGTGCTGTATAGTTTCCATACCGGTATCATTAAATGCTGAGCAATGACGCATGCAAGGCAATAGACAATTGCCCTTCGGACTATTTTTGTTTGTCTTCTTGATCCGTACAGAATGAAAATTTAAATTTGTATTTAAAAATTGTAGCGATTATATACAAGCATGGAAAAGCATCAGAAACGCCACAAATAATTCACTATGAAATATGCAATCTGACGTGGGATTATCTTTTTTTAATTATTCTGTCGAAAAACAATTTTTAGAAAATAAAAAGCGCAACTCTGCAAAATTTTACTTCAACATTTTCAGCAATTATTTTTTTTCTGCATTTATAGTAATTTTAATACAGCTATTTTCATCACTTAGAAAACCGTGGATGGACAAAACTTCGGCTGATCCCCTGGTTTCAAACGATCACATGAATCAGTCTTGATATATATACATATATATATGACCGATAAATTTATTTTGGGAAAAACCGAACAATTCAACACAAACTGAGTTACCGTACCATTATTTGACCCGTACATTGCTGGTTCACGTCTGCAAATCATGCTGATCATGTTGAGAACTACAGTATACTATATGCAGTGCATAGCATAGACTTTTTCTTCGTATGCAGTCTTCTATTGCTGTCCTTTGAAATATACTTTTATATACAGTACAGTATATATATTTCTTTGCTGGATTTGGATGAAAACGGAACCAAACTCCCGATCGATACCGGTCACCGCATTTTCCTTTTTCAATATTTCTCGCATATTATTCCAATGCTCGGAACTCGGGATTCGGGAGTGAATATTATATACTGTACTGCATAGTGTGATGCCGTGCATGTATTATGGCATATATACTATCACTCTGAGTTCAAGTGTTCCTCTTGCAGTATACGTGTTCCCTGCGTTACGCGAGTCGATGGTGCGATTCCATGGCTTTCCAGACGCCATATATGCAACTGCTGTGTGTAGAGTTATGCATTTCAGTTTTCCAAATCTCAGTGTTTAGAAGTTTTACATGTTTAAAACGGATTTCGGAATCAAACATAGTTTCCGCGCGTGAAATAAACAGTATCGAACGGCACCATCATCAAGACGGATTAGGAATCATCAGTGCCTGTGTTGGGACACGGAGCAATTAACATGATTGCGTCAGCAACTACATCATCAGCACCTTCTCAGGATGTTGCAGGTGTCGACGAGAAAGTCAGGCTGAAAAAAGAATTGAGACTTTTTGAGGCTGTTTCCGTCATTGTCGGTCTCATTGTTGGTACAGGTACATAGTATGTTTCTTTTCATATTTTCCAGTGAGTTGAAAATAAAACCTCGACTTATTCAAATTGTAATGCACATTTTTAAAGTTTTATACAATGCCATGAGTTTTACGTTCATCGGGGGAAATGAATTTTTTTACACAGTGCGCGGGTTCAACGGAAAATCGAATGAGTCACAATTTATTTTGCACGAGAGAAATATTTCATCATCTTTTGAAACGCATCAATATTACGTAATTACAAAAATTTCCATTCAAGAAAATTAATAGTTATTCTTGATTTTTTTTTCTGGAAACGAATGACGTTCACAGCAGAGAATGTATTCATGAGGTAAATGAAACCTATACTAATCGTGTATTTTTTTTATTCTGTCGCACGTGCATATTATACTAGGTATATTTGTCTCACCGTCGGGCGTTTTGGCAGAAACGGGTTCAGTTGGGTTCTCCCTGATTGTCTGGGTTCGGACGCCTTAAGATAGGTGTTGTCCCCGGTAAACAATACGTCTTAATCCGTGTAATCAAGGTCTCTCACCGCCTCTAAAGCGGATGTAGTCTGCTCGAAAGCCACTAAAGGGTCGAAAGGACAAGTCGTGGGACGCAGTCTTTGTTTTTGTGTGAGTATTCAAGATATTCATGGTTCAAATGACTGGCTTTATAATAGAATCAAACTCCCTTTATTCAAAAATTGTCGCTGTATACAGTAAAATCTTGTTACAAAAAATACTGTTACAACAAATATTTCAATACAACAAACTTTTTTTCAAGTCCTGATAGAAGAAATCCTATAATAAGGTACATGTTAAACTAATCTCATTACAACAAACTTGCCAATTTCAGTGTAACGAACTTTTTTGAGGAAATTATTTCTTCTTGAAAAATCACTAATGAAGGCAGGCACTGTCTCACATTTCCCATTCAAAATGTGACTGTGACTGGTTCATTGGAACAGAAGGTGGAATCAAGAACAAAAATGTCTTCAAAATTAACCTGAAAATCCTCTCATGCAAAAATTGTTCTTAGGTTAGAAATGATGAAGGGTTATTGGTGGAGCACAGTTGGATGAAAAAAATTAACCAAGTAAAACTCATGTTAAAGGGATTTGTATGCTTGAGAAACCCGTGATGTAAAAATTTCAAGCAATTTTGGAATGTCCACCCTTACAAATCTTTGCAGCAATTGCTTAGAAAAATGTTTGAGTCAAGAAAAAGTGCTGGTGTTTACATGTTATTTTGAGCAAATTTTTTTTATTTACAATTAAATCTCTTTTTGAAGATCACAGTTTTTCAAGCACTGAAAAACATCTGAAAAGGCCAAAAATGGAGATATTGAATATATGCTGGTCTAATTTGAAGAAAATCTTCCCATCAGTCAGTAATTTTCAAAATCTCAATAAAAAAAATTATTCATTATAACAAACTTTTTCTGAAGTCCCCACAAGTTTGTTGTAACACAATTTTACTGTATATAGTTTCTCAATGAGTGTTTATTTTGAACAAATAAATATACGAAGAACCAGTGAATGCAAACTGAACAGGATTGAGTGAAAATAAAAGCAAGGATCAAATATGAATAGAACGTCTAATTTTTTAGCAGCAGTTTCTGCTCAGCGTGGTTTTTGTTTCAAATTCATCAAAATATATGCTTCATTCAATATTGTCATCCTTTGTTTATTTATGAATAAATTACCATTATTTTATTGTCAGGTTTGTGAATTCATGTGGAGGAAAACCGAGTATTTTTCAGTTACAAGAGATGTTCCTTTGGCATGTTGCAATATTTGTTCTGTAATACCTGCATTTCTAGCCCAAATCTGAAAGGAATTTAGCAAACACTGTTTCACCTTTTTTCTACAGACCTACGACAAACGCAATTATGGGATTAACATTTGCCAATTACTCGCTGAAACCGTTTTATGGCAGCTGTGCTGTTCCGGATGATGCAAAAAGACTAGTTGCTGCAGCCTCAATATGCCTGCGGAATTCTATCCACAACAGGGGCCATTTGTTATGCAGAATTAGGCACATTAGTTCCAGAGAGTGGCGGAGATTTCGCCTACATCAGACGAGCTTTCGGTGATTTCCCAGCTTTCCTGTTCATGTGGGACGCAGTCTTTGTTTTTGTGTGAGTATTCAAGATATTCATGGTTCAAATGACTGGCTTTATAATAGAATCAAACTTCCTTTATTCAAAAATTGTCGCTGTATACAGTAAAATCTTTTTACAACAAATACCGTTACAACAAATATTTCAATACAACAAACTTTTTTTCAAGTCCTGATAGAAGAAATCCTATAATTAGGTACATGTTATAAAAATCTCATTGCAACAAACTTGACAATTCCAGTGTAACAAACTTTTCTGAGGAAATGATTTCTTCTTGAAAAATCACTAATGAAGGTAGGCACTGTCTCACATTTCCCATCCAAAATGTGACTGTGACTGGTTCTTGGAACAGAAGGTGGAATCAAGAACAAAAATTTCTTCAAAATTCACCTGAAAATCCTCTCATGCAAAAATTGTTCTTAGGTTAGAAATGATGAAGGGTTATTGGTGGAGCACAGTTGGATGAAAAAAAAATTAACCAAGTAAAACTCATGTTAAAGGGATTTGTATGCTTGAGAAACCCTCTAGTGATGTAAAAATTTTAAGCAATTTTGGAATGTCCACCCTTACAAATCTTTGCAGCAATTGCTTCAAAAAATGTTTGAGTCAAGAAAAAGTGCTGGTGTTTACATGTTATTTTGAGCAATTTTTTTTTATTTACAATTAAATCTCTTTTTGAAGATCGCAGTTTTTTAAGCACTGAAAAACATCTGAAAAGGCCAAAAAATGGAGATATTGAATATATGCTGGTCTAATTTGAAGAAAATCTTCCCATCAGTCAGTAATTTTCAAAATCTCAATAAAACAAATTATTCATTATAACAAACTTTTTCTGAAGTCCCCACAAGTTTGTTGTAACACGATTTTACTGTATATAGTTTCTCAATGAGTGTTTATTTTGAACAAATAAATATACAAAGAACCAGTGAATGCAAAGTGAACAGGATTGAGTGAAAATAAAAGCAAGGATCAAATATGAATAGAACGTCTAATTTTTTAGCAGCAGTTTCTGCTCAGCGTGGTTTTCGTTTCGAAGTTATCAAAATATATGCTTCATTCAATATTGTCATCCTTTGTTTATTTATGAATAAATTACCATTATTTTATTGTCAGGTTTATGAATTCACGTGGAGGAAAACCGAGTATTTTTCAGTTACAATAGATGTTCCCTTGACATGTTGCAATATTTTTTTTACTGTAATACCTGCATTTCTAGCCAAAATCTGAAAGGAATTTAGCGAATACTGTTTCACAAAAAAAGATGTCTGGATGCTGTTTGCGTTAATACCCTAATTGTAAACGGTTAATGAGCGACTTTGGCAAAATACCGTCGACACGACAAGGCCTACTACGTTTTTCTGATCAACGACGTCGGAGTTATGGTATATCCGAGTTTCGCCTGAATTATACAGTATTTCAAAAATGACAATTATGTATTTATGTAATAACCAGCATATGAAAGTCATTTTAATTTGAACCAAACCGAATTCAAAGTATTTTAAAGCAGCTAGAGCTATGTGCGGAACTCGACGTAATTTCGTTAATTCGTTTCATTTTTCGTGAGCAAAGGAAAAATAGTTCTTTCGAAATAATAAATATGATTTTTAAGTTCTTTTAAATACAGAAAATACAACATTTTTACTCTGCTTGAAATGAGAACGCGATGAAACCCAAAATATTGTCTGTGTTTGACAGCTTCTTATTTGAGCAATTTCAGAAACTCAAACTTAGCGGATTTTGAAGTTGTGACATTTAATTTGACCCAAAATTTCCTGATCCACGTCATCCCTGTATAAAGAAAAAACCCCACTCACATTTCATAATTTTTAAATTAATTTCAAAATTATTTTGGAGGATTTGTAATTTTCTTAAGAAGATAACATTTAATAGACAGATTCCGTGTCCAGTTTGACACATAAGAATAAAATAAAATAATTTTCTTTAAAGTTTTTATGTAATAACAGTTGCGCTCTTGGGGTGCTTTTTAATTTGACACGGTGTCAAATTTTTTCGGTAAACGTTGCACAATTGGATCACATTATTTATGGCATGTTTAATTCTTTGCAGCGTTTTTGACATTCCTCAACTGCTGGAACATGAAAGTGACGAAGAAAATTCAAGACGTTTTTCTGATCACGAAATTGACAGCGCTGGTCGTCGTGATTGTGTCTGGATTGGCCTACATGTTCTCTGGTAACAAAACAATGTTTCAGTATCGGTCATTTCAATGTGTTTCGTTTTGAAAAATATAATTTTTGCATATAGGTCACTATGAAAACTTCGACGATCCGTTCAAGGGATCGGCAACTTCTCCTGCAAAAGTCGCGGTTTCCTTTTATCAAGGAATGTTCGCTTACACGGGATTCAATTATCTTAATTACATGATTGAGGAAGTCAAAGATCCCTATGTGTGAGCATACCTTATATACAATTTTTTTATGTAGATGACAGTCGTATAGTCGCTTTCGTTTGAAAAATACTGGAAAATTCCGGAGTATATCGTAGTCGAACTTTGTCTAAAAATCTCTGAAAATTATCTTGTGTTCGCTGTCCCAAAAAATTAATTTCTTTTAATAAGGTCCAATGAATAAAATAAATAGCTGTCATCACTTTTTGGAAATTTGTCTCAGAATTCCGTATATAAAATACCTTTCTTCGTAATGTTCGTTTATAACCGGAAGGAAGATCTCAAACCTCTTTTTTTAAATATCTGAATGACAAAAAAAATATTCTCGAAACGAAATGTTTTTTTTATTAATGTACAAATTTTTCTCTTTCTCTGAAATTGTGTCTGTCTATGATTATATAGGAATTTACCAAGGGCAATTTACATTTCAATGCCTTTGGTCACCTGCTTGTATGTTTTGGCAAACATCGCTTATCTTGCTGTTTTGTCACCAGAAGAGATGCTTGCTTCAAGCGCAATTGCGGTGGTACGTGATGAAAATTTCATTCACAACAATTTTGTTGAATTAGTATTTAAATTATTATACACTGCTGGAGATTATTAATGTTCGTAATAAGCAGATGACAAGCATGGCCAAAAACATCGAAGCTTGGGAATAGTTTCTTGTTTTTCTTCAGCAAATGGCAGAAAAATATTTTTGGATAAAAAAATAAGTCTTCATGGAGAAATTTTAAAAACATTTAAATGCATGCGCATGAAGTTTAAGAAAAAGCGAAGTTGTTCAAACTCATTCGACTGAAAATTGAATATGAATTGTAAGTTTTTGGTGTCACTTCTTACTTATATTTTGATGAACTCAAGTACGAAAATTTAAATTTTTATAAGATCCTTGGAAGTCTCTACTGTAATTTCCAAAAATTACACAAAAATTTTCATCGGCATTTTTCATAAATTTTTATATTACTGCATTTATAATGCACTTAAGTTACACATGCCATTGAGTATAAGCTGCACTCCTAGATTTGTCAGCAAAAAATTTGGATAAAAACTCATTCTCCAGTAAACTGCGTTCATGCATCCAATTTTTTTTAGGAATTGTGATACAGGTACAGTTGAACCTTGAGAACTCAAACCTTGTTCAAGTCAAATACCTTTCTAAGTCAATTTTTCAGGTCCCCATCTGAATCCTCTTAGAAACAATACATTAAGAACTTCCCTAAATCAAAGGCTTTTCCCCTCAAACCTTCATAAGTCAAATATTTGGTGGCCTTTTGTCTATTTTTTTCTTGACACAATAAAGATAAAAGCAATAAAAACAAATATTGATGTTTTTTGAAAGGACATGCTGAAAGACTTGATTGGGCAAATGAACCCATACCTCCAAGTTCAACATGCAGTAAACTCATTTAAGAAGCAATTGAAGCCTCAGAATATCAACATTTACCATTTTGGGCAATTCCTTTATGTTTCCCAGAACAAAATGGCTTTGCTTTGTTGTTCAAGCCTCTATAATTGAAACTCTTCCCATCAGTCAAAACCTCTTCAAATTGAATTTTGTTGCTGGTCCCTCATCAAATTCAACTTGTAAAGGTTTGACTGTATTTAGAAAAAAACACACATCAGAATCTATACTTTTAGTTGAACTCAGTCAATTTTGAATTGTTTTGATTTCCTCCATTTTTCCTCTCAATTATCAGAAAAAAGGTGCTCATGGTACTTGAGTAAATCTGGCAATTAATTGTCTGCAACCATCAATATTTGAAGTTGCTTCTCTTTCGCCAGGAACAAAAGCGTTCGAAGATTCGAAATTATTTCTTCCTTTTCATTTCGTCAAACAATATTTCAGACATTTGGCGACAAAATATTAGGGGTCATGAGCTGGATAATGCCGGTGTTTGTGGCTACTTCTGCCCTGGGAGCTCTGAGTGTCCACATCATGACGAGCGCAAGGCAAGTATACTTCTATTGAAATTACTTAAGTTAATATTATACAAAGTCCCAATGCTGATGGAATGAGTATTTAAAAAATTTCAAGCAAGAGATATAATAAGGTATGGCCTCGTGTTTTAGAATATGCTTCAAAGCATCAAGCGTCGGATTGTTGCCGGAAGCGATGTCTTTGGTGAGCTTGAGAAGGACACCAGCAGTTGCTCTTATATTTTTGGTGAGTATATATAACTGTGCAAAAATAAGGAAATTGTGCACAGAGCAAAATATTAAGGAATTTTTTTTTTTCTTCAAAATTTGTACCACGTGACGAAAAAAGTCCGTCTCTCTGTCCAAATAAGATTTGGTTTTATATATAACTGTGCAAAAATAAGGAAATTGTGCACAGAGCAAAATATTAAGGAATTTTTTTTTTTCTTCAAAATTTGTACCACGTGACGAAAAAAGTCCGTCTCTCTGTCCAAATAAGATTTGGTTGAACATCTTGGTCGGGTTTTGAGAAGAATATTAAGCTTAAATTATTATTATCGTTGATTGACTTGGTCAAATCAAAATGAGTTGTGGAACCTCCTTTAAAAAAAAAGATCAATGTTTGAAATGAGACCTGATGTTGGATCTTTTTTAGAAAGTCCCAATAAGACTTATGAACCAACCCTCTTAAGCGAAGGTTTGATATACAACTGACCCCGCACAACGGACATCCTTTTACCACAACAGACTGGATTTGGAGGCGGTTTTCCCTCCCAAACATTGAACTAAATCCGCATAACAGACTTCTGTTTGTTAAAATGTAATGGTAAAAACGGAGAATTCCAATTTTTTAAATAATTGAATTCGCATAACAGACTCTTCACACAACAGACTTATCTGTTCCACAGATCAAGTCAGTTATTGTGAGGTAGTTGACTGTACTAAAGTTTTCATTTTGATAGAATAAGCGGATGAAGGACATTAAAAAATGCAGAAAAAAATTCGTAGTTTTGAGAATTTTGACACGGACTCGTTAAGATTTAAAATTTTTTCAATTTTATTCAACAGGGTATTATGTCACTGTGTTACTTGAGCACGAGTTATATATAACTGTGCAAAAATAAGGAAATTGTGCACAGAGCAAAATATTAAGGAATTTTTTTTTTTCTTCAAAATTTGTACCACGTGACGAAAAAAGTCCGTCTCTCTGTCCAAATAAGATTTGGTTAAAACTCTTGGTCGAGTTTTGTGAAGAATATTAAGCCTAAATTATTATTATCGTTGATTGACTTGGTCAAATCAAAATGAGTTGTGGAACCTCCTTTAAAAAAAAAGATCAATGTTTGAAATGAGACCTGATGTTGGATCTATTTCAGAAAGTCTCAAGACTTATGAACCAACCCTAGAAAGTGCAGGTTTGATATACAGCTGACCCCGCACAACGGACCTCCTTCACAATCGATTTTCCCACAACAGACTGACTCTGGAGGCGGTTTTCCCTCCCAAACAATGAACTAAATCCGCATATCAGACTTCTGTTGGTTAAAATTCATTGGTAAAAAATGAGAATTTCAATCTTTTTAATAATTGAATTTGCATAACAGACTTTTCACGCAACAGACTTATCTGTTCCACAGATCAAGTGAGTTATTGTGAGGGAGTTGACTGTACTGTACATTAAGTTTTCATTTTGATAGAATAAGCGGAAGGACATTAAAAAATGCAGAAAAAAATTCGTAGTTTTGAGAATTTTGACACGGACTCGTTAAGATTTAAAATTTTTTCAATTTTATTCAACAGGGTATTATGTCACTGTGTTACTTGAGCACGAGTGACGTGTATCGTTTGATCGACTACTCAGCTTTTGTGGAGTCAAGCTTCATTTGCATGTCGGTCACCGCCTTATTGTACTTCCGGTACAAAATACCGGATGCCAAGCGACCTGTCAAGGTATGATGATATGTTTTCTCGGATATTGAGACACAGTATCTGAATTTGTGTGGAGAAAAAAAACTGTCACGTACTTATGTGCCCTGTCATATTTCAGAGGCATCATATATGCTGAAACATGAGATTAGTCTGTATAAGTGAGACCTCGAGATGCGGACATAATTGCTGGTGCATCAAGAGTGTCCCCAAGTTGAAATTTCCCTAAGTCAAGTCTTGTTTTCCCATAGACTTACATTAAATACTTTTCAATTGGTGTTTTGTGGAAGAAATATTCTTCAGAATTCCCTGAAAAAAATTGTTTTATGCCCAAGAACTTTTCTTACATCAATTTTAGGGTTTGAAATATCTGTTTCTTGTAATTTGGCCTGAAATGTATTTGAAATTTTATCACAAAATGTCCCTGTGTGGAGTCAGTGTCCTCATGTCGGGCCTTCTTTATTGATCTTTTCTGGGAAAATAAGTGTCCCTATGTCGAATTGTCCGCAGGTTGAGGCATCCGCATGTGGCGGTCTCACTGTATACTATTCTTCAGTGTTCCCACCCAAAACCAAACGAGTACAGTTTTTCGAGAAAGAAAGAAAAAAAATAGCATGCCAAATTGATTTTCCGCTTTCTTATGCGATATAAAAAAATCGAATTCTAGAATTTATCAATATTTTTCGGTGGAAGAATAAAGAACAATGAGTTCCCTGATGGAAAATTCATGTCATTTATGCATGGGAAACTGATCGTTGACAAAAGGTCTTTAAAAGTGTTTTATGTATCATTCATTCATTTTTATCCCTTCTGTTGAAATCGGCCGATGATTGCTAATGGCAAAAATTATAGACAAAAAGTGTTCAATATTTCGGGAACAAGCCCCGATTTTTTTTCTGCGTCAATCTGAAATTAAACATTTAAGTTCAATTGTTGACTTTTTTGTCGGAGAATTTTGCTCCTGTGTATTGCAGGTATTTAATTTTATTTTTGTGAGCTGGAAATACAAGGGAATATTTTTTCATATGTAGATTAAAATTCAAGTATGGTATATTTCAGGTTCCCACCATTTTGCCAATTTGTTTCCTGGCCATGTGCCTTTTCCTGGTGGTCTTTCCGGTGTTCGAACGTTGGCAAGAGGTGCTGGCAGCAATTCTCATCACTGGCTTCGGGGTCCCTGTTTATTTCACGTTTGTATGGTGGCAGACAAAGCCAGCTTGGCTCGCCAATTTCAGCCGTAAGTTTCTTCGAATATAATCAGAAATATGCTATATTTCAAAATTTACCCAAGTTCCGCAAAAAAAAATTGCGCCAAAGCATAGAATATTGTATTCCCCGAGTTTGTCCGGGATATTTTTGCTCTAAAGTCTCTGTCGGGCCAATTAACAACAAAGAAAGTCAGGAAAAGAATGGACACAGTGATCAGCCTTTAAAGGCCAGAACCTCCTTATTGGAGTCCCTCAAATCATAACACCTTTAATTCCACCCACAGGGTACCGCAGAAGACAAGTAAGACTTTAGTGCACACACTTTGAATATTCAGATCAGAGCTCTCAACACAACCGCCATCAGGCAAATCCAATTCCAGAGTGCCAAAGTTGTCAGACTTTGTCTGGGCTTTCCGCCGCCGGAGATAATTATCAGCTACTTACCTGGTTTACCGCATTGTGGTAAACCAAGTCCCTATCCACTTCTGGGCCCCTGGGCTTTGTGTTTCTCTTTGGCGTGCCTGAGCAAGGATTCTGCGCTTGGGTCACACCACATGGATGCGACCCCACAGTCTCCCTGTGGGTTTAACCATCCAAAACCCCAAAAATAAGCAAAATAAAAATGTTCATTCAGTTGTAATGCAGGTTCACTTTGTCTGCTTCTGCATTAAGTTTCAGGCATATAAATCTATCAAGAGTTCTTGAGACAATACTGTACTGTATCTAGATTGTATACTTTACAGAAAACAGCATTTACATAGATCAGAAACAATTGATAACAGCGGAGGAACTTTCAGCATACACAGGAAAAGGCTTGAGACAAAAGAAGTAATCATTGGGACCTTTAAAATTATTTTCATGATGAAAAACTGTTATATGCAGTGCATTGAAATCTCCATAAAAATATTGACAAGGTGGCCCTGTAGCAAGATACCTGAAATTCTTTTCGACTTGATAATTGAACAAGGTAACGAAGTATTTCAAGGGAATAACACGTTTCTCACAGCAGATGTACTGTTCGGAAATTTTGAGCATTGATAAATTGTAAATAAATTCTAATATCCAAAGCGTCAAGGAAAGCGGCAGAAAAATCATGAAAATGTGCAATGATATGTAATTCATGATTGGAAGTGAATTTTTTGCTAAAAAAAAAGAGAAATAATATTGTATTTGTGTAGACAATTTTTTCATGGACTTCAAAAATTTTATAGAGCTTTGAAATTCGTTATAATGGAATATGAGTTCTGTATATTACCAGCATTATTAAGTGAGAATAATACAGCATCTTTGATGTTGACAATTTCCCCAAAAGAATCGTCTTAATTTTGCGAGGACAGCGTCTAAAAGTCAGAAATGATATGGTAAATATATTATTAGAAATTAATTGTTTATGGTTTTAATAGTGGCGAACGCGTTTCGTGATTGTTTTTGTTCAACGCGAATTTTACTTAGACATCTCCTTGCGAGTTTCAACAAATCTCGCAAGCAGTTAATTATTTTTGCCCTAGATGTCACTCAAATGAAAAGTTAAGAGGTACGGAATATGAGGCAACGCCCATTGGAATGCGTGGGCGTGACGATTTTTGGGCGTGACCTATAGGGGCTCTCGACGTTTTCAGGGACTTTCACTGAGAAGGCCCTGCCTATTCTGTATGCATAAACCCAGAATGGTCAAAAATCCGACAACGCTTGAAAAAAAAAAAGAGTAACTTAATGGGTAACTATGCCCCTGTCTACAGAAGCTCAGTATTATGTCCATTCATTTATCCAGCATTTCAAAGCCCAAAAAATGTCACCCATTTTACCTTTGCGTGATTCTTCATTTATTTCCCAATAAAAATGCGGGTTTCCCTCACTCAAAACGGTTTTAAGTTAAAATATTTTTTGGGTATACAGTATATATCTCTGAGCTTGACTTGCTTTGACTGTATATCAGATAATCAAGACTTTTGTATGCTTTACTAGAACTACGCATTATTTCCAGTTTCAAATCGTGAATCACATTTAAAAAAAAGAATCTCGATCATTGGTCATTTATTTTTGGAAGAGATATCATGAAATCTGTCATTCGTCCTCGGGGTCAATTTTTAATCTCATATTTCTGCTCAATTTCAGGTTTGATCACCACAAAAGCTCAGAAGCTCTTTCTCTCAATACCCCAAGAGGACTATGATGAAGAGGAAGACAAAATGAAAAATGAGGAAGCCCCAAAAGAGCGATGATAATCAGGATTTTCAATCAGGTCCAAATGAAACTTTGGTTGGCCCCACTTCAAGCAATTAAGGGAACAGCCTCATTGGAATTCCTGCATAAAAAAAAGGCGCGAGTTGTTCTTGTTTTGTTTTTAAAAGAATATAAAATGCTCGTTTACTGCGGCGATGATTTATAAATTATTTTTTTCCTTCATCGCGAAAAAAAACGATGAATCATCTTAAAAATTAATGATTCTCTGCATAAATAATGAGTCATAAAATTGGGTGACGATTCCTGTTACTTACAAACACACTCGCTACTCCAGCGAAATACATACATTTTTACATATGTACTGCACAGTATATCTTTTGTTTCTTTCCGCAAAGCCAAGGGTTTCAAATTGCGAAGATAAGAAACTATTTCACGCAGCCGCCGTTTCCCAAGAAAGCAATTGCATAGAAAAACACGTTATCTCTCTGATAAAACAAGGATATATTTCCAGTATATTGACACAATTTTGCAAGTTCGGTTGAAACATTAGATCAGTTCGTGTCACTAATTCTTTGTGTTTAATTAATTTCGAGGTGAAATCGAACACATAATCTCAGTTTCGGAAGTGCATTTCATTTCATGAAAGAATCACTTCTCGCTGTTTTTGTTAAGAATTGATGGAACATTATTCTTTGCCAGAAAGAAAAAATCCCTTATTTTGCACCTGAAAAAAGTGATTAATGTCTACATTCAGGCATTTCATGAAACTATTGATGGACAATTTACGGACTTTTTTGATAGCATTCCAAAATTTCATGAAGGTATTGTGCATGATGTTGGATGGGCATCCTGCATTCCTGTGTTTCGAAAATTCCTGTTAGTACCCGACCCCGAGATATTGCTATGGAAGTAGAGCGACATCTGTGGAACGAATTTCTGGGGCGAGACATGCTTAAAGCATTAAATAGAAGACGCTCCAAAAATAATCATAGGTTCCTGAGGCCTTGTACTTCAAAATCTCCGTTTAATATTGCATGAATATGAAAATGAAAAGATTGTCATCAGATTGAATCTCCTTTGATCAAGATGAATAAAGATTCTTGCTTTTGAAAGACATCATGTAAGTCCATTCTCAAGCAGAACAAGGAAATTCAAAAATCTAGAAAAAGACAAAAATGCAAAAGCTCTGGCTGCCATTTTTATTGAGCCATTAAGAGATCTCAGCCAAATTTGAATGCAGAGTTCTCCCACATTTTTTGTTTGGTTTTGAAGCTTGTGGATTGCTGGAATAAAGCATCAAAATTTCTCTGATGCCAAAACTATAGGCAATGGTCCAGCTGATTCTGTGAATAAAAAAGGACTAATTTTTATTTCTTGCCAGCAGAGAATGTTTCATCCATAAATACTGTAACATGTTTGCCTTATGAGAAATATTTGGCTAGTATAGAAGACAATGCTTTCTTTTTCATATGCAACACATATTTCCATGCTCTAGTATTGGTAATGCATGTGAATCATAAGACCAATTTTATCAGAAAACTCATTTCTCTTGAAACAAAAGAAAATTCATTCAATTCAGATTCAATTCAGGTCAAAAATTATTAATATTTGGGTATTCTTTTTTTTCATGCATGGCAGTTCAGTCACTGAAATGGGGTGCATGTCTTACGTCAGGTTGCAATTCCATAGAATTTTTAGGTGGAAAACTCTGGTATGTGTCTTACTCAAAGTCACATTGTACTAGACGTAATGTTGGTAATTGATCAGGGAATTGAAGTTTTGCAATTATTAAAAATTCTGTGTCTTGAACAAGTCTTGAAAAAATTTGCAGAGTTCTGATGCTAAAAATTGAAATGCATCAGGGAACAAATTGAGAAATTCCAGAGGTGGTCAACAATTCACATGTATTGCGGTAAGGTTCTGTAGACTCTGTGCAGGGGAATAACTTGGCTGTTGAAATACAAAAGCTACCCACACAGTTGGAGACTCATGTCTGATTCATAGAATTAATTTTCATATGCAGTCAACCCCTGCACATCAGACTAGTAGGTTATGTGAAAAGTTTGTTATGCAAATTCAATTTTTAAAAAATTAAAATTTCATCTTCTCACCAATAATTTCTAACCAAAAGAAGTCTGCTAGGCAGATTTTGTCCATTAGGCGGAAGGAAAAATTGGATGCACAGGCAGTCTGTTGAGCAAAAATTCCTTAGTATGTTAGGCGAGGGTTGACTGCAATTTTTTAAATTTTCTATATAGGAAATTTTAGAAATTTCACACATACTTGAAAGGCAAACTGACAACATGGGACACACTATACAGAGAGATTTTCAAATATTACTGCATTATGCCCAAAACAGCTTTTCTTGATGAAATAATCATAGCTCAGCAACTTCTTGAAAAATCCCCCTCAACTGCTGATGCAATTCTGATCAAAGGAATTAATGTCTTCTCATAGTTCTCAATAATATGGGTGTTTGTGTGTTTTAGCCTGGAAAAGGAATAGTATGTCAGGTGAATAAATCTACAAAAATGAAGTCTGTCTGTCAACTATGATATGGAGCTTGAAAAATGAAACAATACCTTTCAAGCTTGCAAATCAAGAAGGAAAGTGAGATTGAATTATATTTTTCTTCATAAGCTGAAAACTGGGGTTCTTTTACAGATACAGAACTTTGATGTCTCATAGTCTGAATGATATTCTCTTACAAATTTTTTTTGGGGGGATTCACATGCGTGGCAGTTGCTTACCACCCATAACTACTGAACTCCCCTTGGAATCAAAATGAATTTTGAAAAATTTGAAGAAAAGAATGAGCGTGAAGGAATTCCATCATCTTTTAACCCCAATAATAGAGTCCCCGGCCCTGAAATGAGTAACGTTTCTCGTTTCTGGAACATGATTTTTATTCGGTCTTTCAATGCACAGCAATCAGTCGATCATATCAACTCATCATTGGAATTTTCTAATTGGTTAGTGCATCCGCATTGCTTTGGATCCATGCGCTGTAATATGCAATTTTTGTCCCAACGGTGGGGACTTCCGTGCGGCAATGAACATCAAATGCCTTCCCTGAATCATGAAATTCTGCTGGTTCATTGGGATTTGCTTTTGGACACCATTGTCCAGAAGATTGGGAAGTTTTCCTGGTGTAAGAATTGATGGCTATCTGAACAGCCTTGGGGCCAAGTTCTGTAACCACTGGACCTCCTTGGTCACCCTGCAAGCAGAAATTGACAGGTATATGCAATTCTTGAATTTTCCATGCATTGGTGTTGCTATACAGTACAGTGGGGCCTTGGTTAACAAACTTTTTGGATTACAAACTTTGAATTTTAGCCTTGGCTGCCTTGGATTACAAACCATGACTTGGTTTACAAACTTTGATTGCAAAGGCAGGCATCCCACATGTGCCCACCCCCATGGGTCTGAAATTGACGCTATATATTTTCCAGTAGTTATTTCTTGCTCTTCCTCATGGTTGAGGTCTGAGTTGAAAAACAGATTCTTGTAAGCTTTTGCCTTTTGTTGTATCATTTCTGTTATATTTTGTCATAAATATTCCATAATACTAGTCATCCCACTTTGTTTCCAACTGAAGAAAATTGGGCTTAAGTGCTGGAAGAAGTTTACAGAAATGCAGACTGATTAATCAAAGTGTGCAAAAGGATTGACTATGAGGCCCAAATAAATTTATTGAATGCAATTTTTGTGCAGAAATTGTTCCTTCATTGTGCCCTGGCATCCTTCTTTGGCTTGCCCTGTCTTCATCAACACTTCTTTGAGCTTCTTTCCAAAAAAAAAGTTCTTGGATTTAATACCCAGTAAAAATCGCAGGTGAAAATTTTATTGATTTCCATGAACATTTCTGAAGTTCTGGAACCAACTAAAATTATTTCTCTACTTTCTGAAGGAAAAGTGTGGCTTGGTTAAGAAACTACTGTATTTGGTTGGTATACTTTGCTCTGGGAGAGATCATGTTTTGTAAACCAAGGCCTCACTGAATATAAATATAAATCAAATAATTTTCTATTGGTTTTTAAACTGCTTGGGGAAATATCACATTTCAAGATGTTTGAGGAACATTCTGCAACATAATAAAATGATTTTTTAATTGTACCTTGATGAAATCATACCCAAACAAACAAATATTGATGGGGATTAAAATGAGGCCTCTTGGGAAAAACCACATCTACTTCCCAATAGCAACAGAAGCTGAATAAAAAAATTAGGAGTAAGAAGTTGAAAATGGTTCTTACTATAATGCTGAAGGTACAGCTATAGTACCTTGAAAAGAGGAATATTTGCAATTCTCTTCAAGGAAATTGCACCCATTTTTTGCAGTATATACTGGTTGTACCTTGCAATTTGACCTCCAACAATTCAACTGTCCTGCAATTTGACAGTCAAACTTGCAGGGAGGTTGACTTGCAATTCAACCTCTGCATGAGAATTTGACTTGCTTAGGCCACTTTTTTGTGTTCTCAATATTACAAAGTGTCTCAGAATTTGATTGCACTTCGCAATTCAACCCCAGTCTGGCTCCTGGCAACTGATTCGGGTCAAATTGCGAGGTACTACCGGCACCAGCTTTTTCATTCAAAACGTCGACAATATGTACTCAGTCAACTCATTAGTCAGAAAAGAAAAGAAACTATTTGGTTTTTCTCGGCAGTTGAAATTGATCTGATGTATTGCTTACTGCTAATTTTACCATGAATGAAGCAAATAAGACAGGAATTTTGGTGGCATGCAAATTTGAAAACTCACGTCGCATCTCGAAACGGTCCCCTGCCCGGAATAACAAACTTCATATTCGTATCGAAAGAAAGTCGCAGGACAGTTCCAGAAATACTCGCATGTTTCTCTGGATCTCACTTCGGTCTCGGCAAAACGCAGGTCTTCACTAAGAACTGCAAATAAATCATTTATCTAGAACCTTTCAAAAATAGCCCAATACTTCCGAGACCATTGACAGAGATCCAGCACGATGGTGAACACAATGCCACTAACATTAGTGTTATTAGTCTTGGGAATGTCTGATTTGTTTTGCAGTTCGGGATGTTCAATACACGGAGTATCACTTGTTAAATCAAGGTGAAGTCATATGATGCACACATACCACACGGGTTAAGAAGAAAGACAACATGTTGCCCTACTGCAGGAAAATGTCTCAAATGATTGTCGGTTAATTACTATCAATGCAAGTCTTCCAAGATCAATTGGGAGCGAGTCAATTAAAATTTAAAATTTGAATGCATTGAAAAGATTACAGCAATTAAACTTGCCATTGTCCTCGGTGCTTCCCCATCCTATAATTATCACCGGAAACCCTTCCGGGTATATTTCAACTGGATTTGATGGCGCAAGAAGTATCGGTGAGATGTACTCCGTAAATACGACTTCTTTCACCATTTTAACAAGAGCAACGTTATGACGCAAATCACGCTCAGCTTTGTAATCAGGGTGAAGAATGATGCCATTTTTCATGTCCTTCTGGACCTCCAGAAATTCTCCCGTGGGGCATTCGTCTCCTTGGATTCTGGTTAAACCCCCCAGGGTGTACAGAATCCTCTTGGTCGTCACAGCTTTCCCTAGACCATAGTCCCTTGAATCAGAGTGATTAAAATAAAAGTCGGGATCACAAATATGGACAACTGGAGCATTCTGAATCAAATAAGAATATATGTATGCTGACTGAATTGAAGAAAAGAATCACATCCAGTTGAACAATGCTTCGAAACATCAAAGAATATGATAAAATCAAAATACAGTCCAGCACTACTGTATTTTTAAGAGAGGGCACTTTATTTTGGACATTCAGTGCAATGACAAGAGCCGAACAGCAAATTTCAAAATATTCTTATGCTGAATGATAAAATTCAAGGATGGAACAGACAAACTACATTTTGTGAAGGGGCTGATATTTTCATTCTCAAAAGTAATCTGTATATGGCGAGAAAAACTTTTGGAGAAGCTAGAAAAAGAGTGATTGCATTCTTTTCTTTGTTCAATTAATCCTGATTTCTTTTCACTTCTGTACTACAAATGGTTGCATATGCAAGGAAAAAAAGGATTGTCGCTCATGTACTTTTAGGGAAATTATTCATGAGTTTTTTCAGCATTCTGAAATTTTTGGATGCAAGAAACCTTTACTGGGCATTGCTGCCCAAAAAAAAAACCTTTCATGCCAAGATTTTTGATCTACCTGGGTTCAGCAAATTTTTGGCAGGTGACTTTAGTGTCTTCTTTTTTTACGTGTTATATTGAGCCATTTCCCAAGATTAATAAGAATAATGATTAAAGACCATTTGGCAGGAAAATTCTGCGTATATTAAAGGTTTTGCAAAAACGTATTGATCAAAACTGCCTGAATGTGTGAACATCTTCTTTGTGCCAAAGAAAAACACATTTGCGCTTATTCATCAGTAGGCCAGACACCTGCCAGTTGACGAGTTTCATTTGACTCTCTCCTACTCTGGAAAGCTTTCTGTCAACCTAGGAGAAAAATTAACTTTTGCAAAAAGAAATGTAAGTCTGAGTAAGTAATTTTCTCTTCCCCTCTCGTTTTTATTCCAAAAGTTTCGGGGATAAAATTTGTACAACAGAGATCGACTCACATACGAAATTACTTTTTGTGTAAAAAAAAAAATCCACAGTGACAAAAATGTCAAGCTCAAGCTTTAGATATTCTTATGATTGAAGAATCATGGAAAAGGTGACATTTTTCCTCTTCTGCATAGCCCTAACATGGGGAAATCTGGGATAATTTACCGCCTAAAATTGCACGACTTATAGTAAAATTGATGCAAATGTATCCCAATCATTTTCAGATACTGATTTTGCATCAATAACTCACTAAAATACTGTGTATAGGTTTTCCTTGGTATAACCATTAGCTTTTCTGAAAGGATGGAACAGATCACCAGGTTTTCATTAAAACGTATTAAAGGAAATTGCAGAAAAAAATACTCGGCGAAAATCCTGGAACAGGAGTTTAGGTTGTACAGTACTCACCACCACCAGACGCAGGAAGCACTGGTTAGGATGACTCTATTTGAAATCAAAGAACCCCCACAATTTTTCTTATCGTTCCAAAGGTAAGCCATCCAGGGGGCGAGGATTCTGTCCATTAAGATTTCTCCTTGAATAATTCTTGAATCGTCGTCGTCAATGATAGTTTCTTTCCCAGTATCCGGGCTCCCATTTACAATCATTCCGTAGTGCAATAATAACACAGCGCAATACGCCAGGAAGCATACGGAGATGAACTTCTGCATGATCCTCAAAATGTATATGTATTTCTTTCGGGGAAGGCTTCCTTCAAAATGGTTTTCTCAGCTGAAACGGATATTTTCCGAATTTCTTAATGGCTTGCTATGATTTTATCTGGCCAAAGGCAAGAGAGATGGAAAAATCAATGGGAAAGCTCGACTGCTGAAATGAGTGCCGACGGCGACTTTTTATTCAAATCCATCCACTCTTGCTTTTCTGCGCAGCACGAGTCGAGAAATCTGGCACTTGAACAACGACGAGGAATTCATCGTATCCCTGTTATTTCGCATTTATCACCGAGTTGCAGATCCAATGTTCTATACGTCAGTGTTCCCCGTGGACCGGAAAATTTCCATAAAATTTTTGCACACTGGAAAAAAGTCTTGACTGAAAGACTTTCTGAAAAGGAACTTGAAAATTTTCTGCTTTCTGCAAAATATCAAGTACTGTACAGTTGAACCCTTCTAAGTCAAATTTCTAGGGACCAAGAAAAACTTGATCACCAACACCAGTCTTTGATTTAGCAAAGTTTTGATTTTTGGAGGTTTACAGTTAAGAAAACAGACATTTTTGCTGCAAGAAAAAGTTTTAAAAAATGCGGGAAAATTGTGAATAAGGATATTCTGGACCTAAATTTCCTTATTAATGAGTCCACAGCTTGCTGAATGCGGAAGTAGAGGTTAATTTGCTCAATTAGTCTTTCACTTCATTTCACAATGCATCAAATCATTCGATTAAAGCTTCTCTCTTTCATATTCCAAGGAAATGATAACCAAAAGGCCTTGGAAAATTTGACTTACAGAGGTTTGAAAGGAAAATACATTGAGTTAGTGAGGTTTTTAATGCATTGTTTCCAAGGGAATCCAGACTGGGACTTCAGAAAAATATTTGACTGATAGGCAGGTATTCAACTTATGGAGGTTCAACTGTACCAATGGAGCAGTAATAGTGTAATGTCTTCAAAAAATTGGAAGAAGGGCTAGAAGAAAGGTTTCTCAGAATGAAAAAAGCCCAAGTAATTCATTTTGCTGATGTAAGTTTGTCCAAAGTATTATGCGGAGAAAAGCCAACTCTTTTTTTTTTCATCAGATAATTTCGACAGTCATTGTCCATCCAGAATCTTAGATAAAGGTAACATAACTTCATTGCTACTTGCGATACATTTATTATGCTGAAAATTTCCCTATAGGATCAGCAAAAAACTTCAGCAGACCAGCATCATCAGAAAAATAACCTGAACTTATGTGTCCACCAACCATGGGTTGGAAACACTGTTCTATAAGTGATGTGGGTCCTTCCAAAAATTATGCAGCCCAGCACAAGAACAGACTTCTTTTCATATCAGGACCATTGCCGAAGGATAATAAATGGTTAAATCCTGGAACTTTTCGGGGCCCCCTTTTTTCAGTTATCATAAAGTTGCCTTCCCCACGTGGTAGTAAAGAGGTGAGGAAAAGACACAATCAAGATAATGAGCCAAAATTTGGCACCACGTTATTTCTTTTGTAATAAGTGCCTTGGAAAATCAACGTAATACGTGAATCCGATGCGTAGGTGTCGTGTATCGTGTATCACACCAGTGGGATGAAATTTGTTCCTGGATAATACTGAAACGTGAGACGCATTAGCTGGGAATCACTCATTGATTGATGCTGTTTGCTTGGAAGGATTACGGCTTATTTTTAAGATTTCTGAAGTTCCATCAAAAGATGTCTTTTTAAGATTTCTTCACGGCACTGTAAACGTACGCAGCCCAGCACAAGAACAGACTTCTTTTCATATCAGGACCATTTCTGAAGGATAATAAACGGTGAAATCCTGGAACTTTTCGGCGTCCCCTTTTTTCAGTTATCGTAAAGTTTGGCCAGATAAATTATAGCAAAACATTTAAAAATTAGGAAAATATATGTTTCAGCTGAGAAAATAATTTTGAAGGAACCCCCCCCCCCAATAATTAGGAATAATAATTACTGTATTATTATTACTAAAGAAAAATTGATTATAAATTTTTGCGTGCTAGTATAGTATTAGTGAGAAAGAAACACATACAGAAGTTGCCGGCCAAGAATTTTGCACCATATTATTTTTTCTTTGCGTCCTGGGAAATAATGAAGATGCGTGAATAATATAATGCGTCATGTATCACATAACTGGCATTTTAAGTTTCTTCCAGGAAAATTTTGAAACGTTTCACGCATTATAGCTCGGACTTACTTTTTTTTATTTTATATAATTTTAAATTACTTGGGTTGCTGTTCATGTGGAAGGATCGATGCGTAAAATTTCAAGATGTCCAATTTTTGGCTGTTTCATGGAAAAGACTTTTTTTTTTTAAATAGAATATCAACATTTTCTTTTCATTGCGGATCATCACTTGAGACAATGAATCAAGCTAATGAGTGTGTATTGCTGATCGAAAATAAACGAGGGTTGCTGAAAATTTACATTCAGCGAATACTGGACAATTTCTTACGACAAATTCGCATTAATCGTAAATAATTGACAAACAGCGAGTTCTTCCACGCGTTGGGCATCCAATTGATAATTTTTTGGACGCGTCGATAGCTTGAGAAAACGTCATTTGCGGATTTGCTCAACTTCCTTTTTCATCGCAATTGAGCCAGAAAATTGCGTTGTGTGACTTCATCTGTCACACGTGCATCAATGACACATTATCAAGGACAGGATAAGCAGTAAGTGTCAAAAGAGTGCTTGGACACTCTTTTATAAACTTGTATTTAAACACAGAAAGGGATTGAGTGATGCCCAGGCAGAAAAATAAGTAAACTGGGACAGTCAAAATGTATAGACAACCAGAAATTGAAGCTATATGCTCATCATGCACAATACAGAAAATCAGTTGCTTATTCATGAATCTTGATAAATACAAATCCACAAGCACAGAATTCTAGACATTGTCAAGTAACTTTGGTAAAGAACTCTGCTAAATAACTAAATTATTTTTTGTAAACAAGTACAGTATGTGGTTGCTGATAGGAAAAATTGAAATGGAATTCGTTATCAATCTTAATGGAGAAAATTTTTGAAGGCTGGATCTTCATCAAACATAAACTTTTGTTAAAAATGTGATACTCTGACTTAAGGACGAGGTATTTGACTTAGGGAGGTTAAACTTAGCAAGGTTCAACTGTATTTCAAAATGTATATCCAAGATCCCCAAAGAGATCCTCACAAAGTGTCCAAATTTTGAGATGGTAAAACTGAACAGCATAAATCTGGAAAATTACTCATGAGACCTTGCCCTGTGAAAATTGGGTTCATTTTAACTAATTAGTCCTTAAAGAGAGATACGCTTGAATATGCCATAGAAATAACACATGCACAACTCTTCTCATGAGCAAAAAAAATAAAGATTGAATTTTTCAGAAATTATCGATGAATCTTGAGAGTAAAGTGAGACCCCCACATGCGGACACCTCAACATGAGGACAATTTGACACAGGCACATTCATTTTTCAATAAAAAGGGAATGAAAAAGGCCCAACATACGGACTGGGCTTATTTTAAATAAAGTCTGTCATATGCAGTACGTTGAACAAGGCACAAATCAGAAAAAGAAATTTCCCACATACTGTACGAGGGTTCTAACAAAAGTTCTCGGAGTAGCAATGAAAATGGCTTACAGTTGACCTGAAACAAATTTTTTCTTTAGGGAAAACATATTTTTTGGCACATAAAAAATACCAGCCCTGTTTGAAAATTTTTTTGAATTTTTTCATAATTCACCCTGGTAGAGTTTTACTCTCCACTCAAAAGACAAGGCGCCCTTTTTTGATGTAGCCCAGCTTTCCCCTCAGAATTTTTGAAATCAACTTGACATTCTTTCTAAGGATTGCCTCCAGGTCATCCAAGGCAATTCCACCATTTTCATCAAAAGCCGCCTTCACAGCCGCCACATTAGCCGCCAGTTTGGTGGCTGTGAAGGCGGCTGTCATAAATTCTGAGGGGAAAGCTGGGCTACAACAAAAATGGGCGCCTTGTCTTTTGAGTGGAGAGTAAAACTCTACCAGGGTGAATTATGAAAAAATTCCAAAAAAATTTTCAAACAGGGCTGGTATTTTTTCATGTGCCAAAGAAGATGTTTTCCCTAAAGAAAAAATATGTTTCTGGTCAACTGTAAGCCATTTTCATTGCTACTCCGAGAACTTTTGTTAGAACCCTCGTATTAACATATATGGTTGAATTTTGGAAAAACTACCCTGAAACAACGCTTTCCGGGGCATGAGGATTTTTACAGGAAATATTTCTAATGCTTTATTTTTCGCGAATCCCACAGTTTGAAAAATCGTGAAATATAATATGAAATTGAAAAACCTGAAAGGCGTTTTTCCCCTACTGGTGGCACTTGCATGCGCCACATTGTGCTTTGGACTCCCGGCAAAATCCCCGACACAGCAGGATGAAGGTAAAATAACAAATTCCAACATTTTCAAATTCTGACACTAATTGCTAGAAAGAAAAAACGAAACAAATCTTGGGCATTCTTCATCATCATATCTTTAAATTGATTTGTCTTCCTTTTATAGCCGCAGAGTCGAATGTCTTGTTGGGGGANAAGCGTCAAGGAAAGCGGCAGAAAAATCATGAAAATGTGCAATGATATGTAATTCATGATTGGAAGTGAATTTTTTGCTAAAAAAAAAGAGAAATAATATTGTATTTGTGTAGACAATTTTTTCATGGACTTCAAAAATTTTATAGAGCTTTGAAATTCGTTATAATGGAATATGAGTTCTGTATATTACCAGCATTATTAAGTGAGAATAATACAGCATCTTTGATGTTGACAATTTCCCCAAAAGAATCGTCTTAATTTTGCGAGGACAGCGTCTAAAAGTCAGAAATGATATGGTAAATATATTATTAGAAATTAATTGTTTATGGTTTTAATAGTGGCGAACGCGTTTCGTGATTGTTTTTGTTCAACGCGAATTTTACTTAGACATCTCCTTGCGAGTTTCAACAAATCTCGCAAGCAGTTAATTATTTTTGCCCTAGATGTCACTCAAATGAAAAGTTAAGAGGTACGGAATATGAGGCAACGCCCATTGGAATGCGTGGGCGTGACGATTTTTGGGCGTGACCTATAGGGGCTCTCGACGTTTTCAGGGACTTTCACTGAGAAGGCCCTGCCTATTCCATATGCATCAACCCACAATGGTCAAAAATCCGACAACGCTTGAAAAAGAAAGAGAGTAACTTAATGGGTAACTGTGCCCCTGTCTACAGAAGCTCAGCTTTATGTCAATTCATTTATCCAGCATTTCAAAGTCCAAAAAATGTCACCCATTTTACCTTCGTGTGATTCTTCATTTATTTCCCAATAAAAATGCGGGTTTCCCTCACTCAAAACGGTTCTAAGTTAAAATATTTTGTGGGTATACAATATATATCTCTGAGCTTGACTTGCTTTGACTGTATATCAGATAATCAAGACTTTTGTATGCTTTACTAGAACTACGCATTATTTCCAGTTTCAAATCGTGAATCACATAAAAAAAAAAGAATCTCGATCATTGGTCATTTATTTTTGGAAGAGATATCATGAAATCTGTCATTCGTCCTCGGGGTCAATTTTTAATCTCATATTTCTGCTCAATTTCAGGTTTGATCACCACAAAAGCTCAGAAGCTCTTTCTCTCAATACCCCAAGAGGACTATGATGAAGAGGAAGACAAAATGAAAAATGAGGAAGCCCCAAAAGAGCGATGATAATCAAGATTTTCAATCAGGTCCAAATGAAACTTTGGTTGGCCCCACTTCAAGCAATTAAGGGAACAGCCTCATTGGAATTCCTGCATTAAAAAAGGGCGCGAGTTGTTCTTGTTTTATTTTTTAAAGAATATAAAATGCTCTTTTACTGCGTCGATGATTTCTAAATATTTTTTTCCTTCATCGCGAAAAAAAACGATGAATCATCTTAAAAATTAATGATTCTCTGCATAAATAATGAGTCATAAAATTGGGTGACGAATCCTGTTTCTTACAAACACACTCGCTACCCTAGCGAAATGTATGCATTTTTATAAATACTGCACAGTATATCTTTTCTTTCTTTCCGCAAAGCCAAGGGTTTCAAATTGCGAAGATAAGAAACTATTTCACGCAGCCGCCGTTTCCCAAGAAAGCAATTGCATTGAAAAACACGTTATCTCTTTGATAAAACAAGGATATATTTCCAGTATATTGACACAATTTTGCAAGTCCAGTGGAAACATTTCATAAAAATATGTTCGTGTCACTTATTCTTTGTGTTTCGTTAATTTAAAAGTGAAATCGAACACATAATCTCAGTTTCGGAAGTGCAATTCATTTCGTGAAAGAATCAATTTCCGCTGTTTTTTGTTAAGAATTGATGGAACATTATTCTTTGCCAGAAAGAAAAAATCCTTTTTTTTCGCTCCTGAAAAAATTGAATAATGTCTGATGACTTTCAGGGATTTCTTGTCATTTTTTATTCTTGTCGAAATGATATCATATGTGATGTAATATGATCATCAGGATCATATGCGCAGTAACCAATAAAAATAGAGGGAATTTGATGCATGTCACGAAAATCAATTTTCAAGGCACTTGCGTTCTCCATTTTAGGAAAGTATTTGCCACCAGCATTTGCTAGATTACTTTTCCAATTGTATCTCTCACACTTTCTCAATATTATATGCTCCTCAATTACTTGAAAAGCGTGAAATACACAAACCGTAGCAACAGATTTTCCGTGAAAACATCAGTGGAGAATAAAACATCTTTACTTTGTGAAACAATCCATTTTCTTTCAAATACTGTACTGTAAGTCACAGGCGATCGTGAAAAGGCTGTATTTTACACTATCCAACATTTCTCGGCTTATTTCAAATAATGTCTGTCATATACGCAGTATGTTGACGAAAGCACAAATCAGAAAAATAAATTTCCTATACAGTATATTAACAGGCATGGTTGAATTTTGGAAAAACTACCCCGAAACGACGCTTTCCGGGGCATGAGGATTTTTACAGGAAATATTTCTACTGCTTTATTTTTGTCGCGAATTCAACAGTTTGAAAAATTGTGAAATATAATATGAAATTGAAAAACCTGAAAGGCGTTTTTCCCCTGGTGGCACTTGCATGCGCCACATTGTGCTTTGGACTCCCGGCAAAATCTCCGACACAGCAGGATGAAGGTAAAAAAAAACGAATTTCAACAGAAAGTTTAAGACTGTGATTAACGATCTTTCTTTTTTGCTTTGTTTAGAACCCGTAAGAAGTAGTAGTATAGAAATTTAACTAAACAGAAGGAAAATATCGGCGTCTCAGCTTACAGAACAACCCCCTCTATTTCTCACTGAAAGAATCCCTGCTTTCTGGTCAAGTAGTCACTGTCACCATGGTTCCTTCGGCATGCGGTTTATCATCATTGCCAAAAGGGGTGAGACATTTTTTTTCCAACTTTACGCATATTGTATGGTAATGCTTCCTGCGAAAGAAACAAGATACAGTCAAACCTCTCTAAGTCAAATTTCAAGGAAACAGCAAAACATTTGACCCGGGGGGTTTAAATAACTTGGGAGGTTTCCATTTACAATACACATATCCCTCCAAAACTCAATCCCTTTGTTCGTAAACACAACACCTCTTTACATCTTAACGTCCTTTAACTTTTACCACTATAAGACCCGTAATTTAACGAAGGATTTACTTAAATGTCGAACGATTCTTGGTAGGCAGGGTCCATTTGCCCCATTAGTCTGTCACTTTCTTGCAAAGCACATCACATTATTTCTTTTATTGCTTTTCTCTTTCATGTGTCAAGAAAATAATAGCCAAAGGGCTTACAAAATTTGACTTAATTATAGATGATTGAGAGTAAAAACCTTTCAATTAGGGAGGTTTTCAATACATTGCTTCTAAGAAAATTCAGAGGGGGAGTGAAAAAAATTCACATTAAAGAGGTATTTGACTTGTTATATAGGGAGGTTTGACTTATCAAAGTTCAACTCGTAAAGTAAGTATAATATCCGTGTAATTACGTTGAGACTACCCGCTCGCAGGCTGCGTCTAAGTTTATACTTTGTCGAGCTATACAAGGTTCGTACGCGTCCTTTATCTAAAAAAGGCGAAGCCTATAAAAAAAAAAACCAGAGCTTTGTGCTTTTGAAAAAGTTTAACCTGTCTCTCAAAAACGCCAAGAAATATTCACCTACAGTAACAGTCTCTAAACGCAAGAATAATAAAGTTTACAAATCTTTTGTTGTTATTGAGAAAATGCATCAGACAGAACTTGCTGTCATCAGACAGGAGACATTATTCCGAATACTGTACATTCGAAGCGCGTGTTCAAGATAGCTCACTGGATCAATTCTTTCAGTGTGGGGTAGATGTCACTCACGCTCAAAACAAAAAATTAATTCTGCTCGACGTCAATCGGAGTTCCATTTGCTGCTGGTTGCTTCATTTTGAACTGCACATTGCTATACAACAGTTGAAAAGGGTCAAACGGTCAACTGAGTCGTAAAAAAGGCTGTATAAAAGTACAGTATTATACTACTGCATCCGATTTTTTCTGGGTTCATCCAAATGATTGATCTATGTCACATGCAGTTGATTAAGACGAAAACATGAAAAATAAATAGGAAATAATTTCCTCGTAACATACGAGTATTCAACAGGTATGATTACGTTTTGGAAAAATTATCCCGAATCGACGTTTTCCGGGCATGATAAATTTTCTTCTGCTTTTCTTCGCGCATTACACCATGGTTGTAAGGTGATCTGGTTACAACACTTACAATGGTAATGAATTATTGATATTCTGAACTGATATTTTCCCGTTTCAAACCTTCCTGACATGTTCGGCAAAAATGTTATCCGCATCTGAAACGCGCGAAAAATTCGGACTTTTCAAAAACGAAAAATACTACGTCAACACAAAATACTATTTCCTAAAATTTGTTGATCCCTTTCCGATAACTACGTACATGATTCTCGGCGGAGCACCGGAGGACTGTCGTACTATTTCTCACACATTAATTTTGGTTCCAGAATTGAAAACGAACCAGCTGTTTATTACCGTAAATATCCTTTATTCCATGAAGATTTCTGAAAAATTATTCAATCTCAGTTCCAGAAATGAAAACGAATTGTTTGCAGCAATCATAATTTATCCCATGAAGAAGGTGAGAATACAAGTTTTTTCCCCCTACTCTGTAAGACCTTACTTCTGCAAAACTCCTTAAATATATTCGAACTGATTTCCTCGTTTATCTGGAATGGCTGCGGAGCCCCTGGAATTTTCATGGTGGGCCCCTATACAGGGCTCCGCGGATTTTAGCCGCGTGGGTGAACATACCTTCTCCAAACATTTCAGTTCAGCATGTTCATGATAAATCCCCAATGCCTTTATTTTACCTCAGGAGACCAGCGAACCGAAGGCATTTGCGGTACGTCACTGGGATCTGGAACACGAAGGAGACTCTGAAAAAGAGAGCATCAAGATGACGAACTTATTCCTCGAGAAGAAGACCGAAAGTGATTATTTGAGCAATTAGAAAAGGGTTTGATCAATTTGAAATTACGCGTATGTAACGAAAATGTCCTCCTCAGCAAAATACAAGTGGGTTCAGCAAGTTGTGCGAGACTTAGGGCTGTTGTGGCCTTCGAAGATGCTTTGCAGTTGAAAGTTCGTACTCTTATGCCTAGGGCCGTCTTTACTTGTAAAGCCCCTAACGGGGTAGTTGCTTCGGAACCAGAAACAGCAGGTACTTCATGAAATGCAAGCATTAAAAAAAACATAGATTAAAAAGAAAATCATGTGCTCCAGCTAAATAAAATAAATTCTGAATTCATTGAATTGTTCGCAGGGTATCGATTGAAGAATTCCATGAACTTAGAATGGAACTTGAATCAGGACGCATGGTGGAAGCTTGGGTGGATTTCTCTGAATGTGGAATCGGTGCGACGAATTTCATTCGAGGTTTCATTGTTGACAGCTTTAAAAGCGGCAACGGTAAGAAAGTTACGCGTTAATTAAAAACGAGAGCAAAAAATCCGTAATCTTCTCCAACTATTAAATACATTATTCGGACCTCCGCTTGAGAAAGTTATAAAATTGAAAAATGTCCGCAGGACAACTTGCATTGGTAGAAATGAATTTAACACTGACGAAGCGAAAAACCAACGAGAAATTTTCAAAACGAAGGTTAACGATGAAAAAAGAAGAATTCAGACCTCTTCAACCCTTAATACAAGAACAGGAGGTGAAAGAGCAAAGAATATTACCGTGCCTGAACTAAAATTACTACTGTACTACAGTACCTGCAAATTAGCACTTGAATTATTTCATTATTAAATTTTACCTCAGCGAACGCCAATGACGACTTCTCAAAGATGAGTTGAATAAAATTGTCATCATCTGGCTATTTTTGGTGGGCGAGTTTAAAGCTTCAGATTCGGACCATAGATTGATGCGAAAACCGCTGTTCAGTTCCCAATTATTTCTGAACCCACGGTTTGAATTCCCTCCATATAATTCGTATCTTTGTTCAGATTACATCACACTTCACGGGGCTTGGCCAGAGAAAAATGAAGATGACCAAGTCAGATGGGAAGGAAACGTTGTCACATTCTACGCAGACGGACGTGTTGAAGCAAAAATGCTACCTCCAGTAAACGAGGCCATGAATTCTGACGATATTGGCAGAACAGTCCTCAGCAATTGCGTTGAAGCTAAAGCAGCATTTTTCTCAAAACGAAGTAAGACCTTCTTCCTCCAAAAAAAAAAATCGAAATTCTGAAAAATAAAAAATCCTTGCAGTGGAACGTGATGAAAAATACACTGGATTCGATGACTTCAAAGACGAATTCTTTTCTGGACACTCGTCTCTCTTGGCCACGATATATGAAGACTACACGCTCAAGAGCGACGGGGATTTCCTCGGTAACATGGTAAGACTTCAAAAGAATTACAACTCAAAATTCTGGAAATTCAATCACTCGGGTTTGACTTTTAGATCCGAGGACAACGTTTGGAAAGTTGGAGGCGGCGTGGCGACGAAATCAATTTCTCCCAATACAGAATTTCCGAAGGTTTGACTGCTTTTATCATCAACGTGATCGATTGTTTCCCAGTCAATCAGTTCCGCAATAAATTTAGATTTGACTTGGTCTGAAACAAAAATGTCTCATCACCAGATGGAGAGATAGAAACAGTCGAACTCACCTTGAAAAACGAGTTCGACTCTTTTACGGGAAAAAGTCGCTGCTTCGAGAACTGCCTGAAACAGGACTTGCCTTTGGAAGAAGAAAACTTCACCAGCTATTTGGGATCCTCAGCTTATCTGATCAGCCCGAGGAGTGACCAAGAGTGAGTGGACTACCTGAAAATCATCAACCATGTCATAAAGCATTAGCGTAGTTGATTGACGAAAATGATGAGTGAACTCTTCAAATACAAATTGCCGTTTTAAAACCAATGTGACTCACAATCGAGTGCCGAAAACGCATTCCACTTCTGAAAGATGAAGCAAAATTCGTATCGTAAAAATTACCTTTCACGTCAGCTAGAGACTTCTAATCGACATGACCTGTAAACCTACTTGAATACACCGAGTGGACCGAAGAACCACTTCTCCAGCCGCAGCACAGTACATCTAGAACCATGGAACATACTCGTACATAAATTTTTTTTTCAACACAAGCGTTTAAATCAAATTTAACCAGACGTCGAAAAAAAAGGAGCCATGTACAATACTACCATTCTAATAATTACAGGGTCTCGTACAATGATTATCGCATTGATCATTGGCTTTGAATAACTCGTTCAAAGACAGCCATTTTTAGGAGTTACACAATATTTTATTTCATGAGTCAGAATTTTCGGTTTTCCTATGATTTTCAAAGGGCTGAGAACTAAAAAAGTGAGGATCCCGTCAGCAACATACGTACAATATTGTAGCTCAGTTGTGCCAAAATTATACTTGAACATGCTGAAGGAACTTCCCTGAAATTGTATTCCAATGCTGAACCGCATTTCTTGAACACTGAAATCCGCTGTTACAGTTGGACGGTCGACGTGGGAGACCTGCTCCAGAATGCAGAAAAAATGCAGGCCTTCGGCGCAAGCTTCAGAAAGCCAAATTTAGGAAAACGGCGAGTGATTTTCACAACGGTGCGCAAAATTGAAGGCAAGTCATCGTAATTCTACAATTGTAAGAAATTCCGCTACTTGATCCATTCTCAAATTTTTCACAGATGATAAAATGAGCGCAATTTCCTCACCCAACCCCGTGTTTTACACGAAGAACGATGTACCCCAACGGGCTTGGGAACGTTACGAGATTATTGTGACCCCAACGAAGGCAGAATTACACAGGGTTTTGATTCGGAAGAACGGGATTGTCGTGGAAACCTCCGAGGAGGACTGGAATTCCTGTTCAACAGCAGCATATTTGAACGTAGACGACGCTATGCAGCGGAACGCATGCACTTACGAACTTTTCACTATTTAATAAGCAGAAAAATACAATGAAAGCGAACCTGTAATCGTTTTCATAGAAAATACATGACGTTTTTGTTTCGCTTCGTCGCCCGCCGATTCCGACAAAAAAAAATGAGAACCCGACACACGCGTCCCTTAATTTCCGAATGATGAAAAAAGTCGATTCTGCGGCATAGTTAAGCGCATTCCGCTGAAAAAAAAAACTCGACTTTTCCGCCTAGCTTATCTTCAGTACGACGACTGAAAACAAGAAAAAATATGCCCTAAACTTAATAAATGCTTTGAACATAAAGCATCCGGTCGAGCTTAAAAAAACTGCCTTCTCTCACGCTCGAACCTCTTTTAAAAACCTTTCCTAAAAAAATTAAGTCTCCATGGATGCCTATCGAGTTCCCAAAATATTATCCACTTATTTAAAAAAAAAAAGGAAAAGAACACATTCTCAGCAAGTTCTGGAACGAAATGGATTGCAAAGAAAAACTCAACGACGAAAACAAGGAATTTCGAGATCCACAACAGAAGAGGAAAAAAAAAACTTCAAGACTTTTCTGCTATTCTTCAATAATGTAACCCGCTCAGGAAGGAAAAAATCCACAATTATTAATTCGAAACAAGCGTAGCTTCGAAAAACAGACGTTTATCTAGATGGAACTCAGACGGGGAAATGCAAAGAATTTAAATTCACCACCCGAGTCTAAGAACTACAAAGTTTACACGCACTTTCGCAACGCCCGATTCCATTTTTTTTTTACAATTTACGCGATTAAATTTCCCAGGTTATGCACTTTTATTCCCCGTGTAAACATGCTGATCAGTCACTCAAGGTTAAACCCACACTGAAATAGCCTCGAAAACCTGCCCAGCCCAGGAAACTTGGGCTCTGGACACTCCTTTGTCGTTTCATGACACCCACTTTGAGAAGAAGGCAACAATGCAAGGATAGCAAACATTCTTTCAACATACCGTGAAAGCTAAACTCGTATGTATCCTTAAAAGGGATTAAAAACACAAATTCAACAGGGCTTCAACCAAAACAAAACCGTGGGACCATAGCCGCGCTGTAAAAAATATAAATCGGATCTTGTACTTTCCGGTGACTGAATAACGCAGAAAACTCAACTCGTTCCCCCGAGTTAAAAAAAAAAAAAAAATTCCCGGGTGTCATTTCACTGTTTCAAGCATTTTACAGATCGTTGGTGTGCGCCTCAAAATGACAAGGAATAAAACTTTGAATGAACGGAATACTGATCACAAAAGAAAAAAAATTGCACGAAGAGCGCGAATTGGATAACACCACCTGCGGGAAAAATTGCAATTCATCTTCACTTGAAAACACACGATTCTGCGGAATTTGAAGCGATTGGAAACTACGAATTGTAAGTCTCAATAACATCAGAGGAGATCAGGAGTACATAATTTCTCCCAGAGGAAATCTGTGTGGATATCGAAAAAAAAGTCATTTCCTCGATTCACACACGGTTTCCCAATGCGGTAAATATTTGACCAGGTGGTGAATCGGCATTACGCAGGTGGAAGGAAAAGCCGTTCCGATTTACGCAAAATTTTGACGCAAGCATCACAGGAAATCATTTCATACACGCAGACTGGCACCGTGCACCCGAGGCTGCTGAAAGGAACTGACCAGCAATCAGGCAAAATGCTTGGAACAGCAAGAAACTACCTTAATTTTTTTCTTCTTCCTTCGAAAGAGAGAACAGCCATAGAAGGAAAACAACTTTATCGCGGTTTCGACGCGATTCCAGCAGAGGTCGAAGGTTGATCCGGCGGCCAAGAAAGTACGTCAGCGAGGGATTCGTTGGTGGTCCGCCGGCTCTGCTCCGAGTTCAGGTAGGAGCCCAGTTGATCCTTGAGGCTGCTCAGAGAGGGTTCTTGACTGTAGATGCTGTTCAAACGCTCGCTAAGCTTCTTCAGCGAAGAAAACATTTCCGCTTCCTGGTCAACGGGTCCCGTCTGAGGGACCGAGGAACTTCGGAGAACGTCTCGAACAGCTGTCTGGAAGGCGTCTGCGACCTGAAAAAAAAACCGTGAGACAGATTTCAAATGAAAATTCTTCCCCGTAAGTATGGAATATTCTACGAACAGATCTACGACGCCAAAAATGAAAACAAAAAAATAGCACCATTTCTAACGTCACATCGATTCTAAACTAGCTGAAGCTTTCAGAAAAATCGACCTTATTACCTTCAGCTTGGCAGCAACTTCCTTCGGACATCCAGAATAACCCGCCTTTAAATAAATAGAAATAAGGAAAATTAGGGAAATTTAAGAAAATTGTAAATTATAATCGACAGCGATATCTTCCGACCCACTGACCTAACTCCTAATCGAAATTTTAATTTTTAAATAGTTGTGTTGTTGTAGAGAATTTGCATCGAACAAATTCAGATTCACTAGAAGTGTCGACGGATGGCGAGCTTTCCGGTGGACCCAGACGTCGACTGCACTAAATTGCACAGTGGTACCCAGGTAATGGACGTCTCGCATAACAAAATGTTTGCAAAATGAATTCAGTCTTACACGAAGTTCTGTTTCAGAGGGTAGAGCCTCAGAACGAAAAATGATCGATCATAAAAAATAAAAATAGCTTCGGAAAATATAACCACTAACGAATGAGAATAAAATATTTTTCGGACACTTCTAATGTAGGTTAAAATTTTTTCAGAGGGTTTCTGTGAACTATACGATTCATATCCAAAAAAATCTGTATTCCGTGAAAACTTGAAAAAAATTTTTTTCACAAAAATCAAATGGATTAAGCCATTCCACATAACTTGCTCGAGCAACAGACTTCCCTCTGGAATGAATCAAATCCATCAACCGGGGGACCAGCCTAATCTCACAGAAGATTAAGAAAAAAAAACGTTTCTCAAATCCACGACTAAAATAAATTCAACTTATGCGGAAATGTTCTGATTCAATGGTCGTCAGGAGCTTCTCGGAGAAGTACCGGAAAAGGCAAAAAAAAAAAAAAAACACTGACCTCGCAAGGCACTCGACAATCCTTATTGACGCCAGGAACAGGTCTAACGTCCCCCGAAGGCGACGCCTTTCCGACTAGACCAGATGAATTCTGCTCCAGCAAGGGGCTACACGACGCCGACACTGGCTCTAATGAAGGCGGTATACTGCTGCTCCTTCCCGACTTGATGAGCCCCAAGTCTGACACGGGCTCAGGTTCGCCGAGGGTTTCGAGGCCAAGCATCTTGCGCACAACAACTCCCGACATACAGGGTTCCAGGGAACTGGACACTTGCTGGCGGAGTTGCTTCGACATGCTGCTCGACTCGTCATTGACTTGCTCAGTGGGCGACGTACCACTGCTGCCGAGTAACCGCTCCATCAAAGTCGACTTTTTCGACTCCGTTGTGCCGTCACTGCTGGGAGATTTCTTCTTTGCCGTCGCTGGAATTCAGTGGGAAAAAAAAAACGGAATCGATTCAGGAGCAAATTTCTCAAGTGACAGAATCACAACAACTGTACCTTTAAATTCGGAATCTCGACATTAATGAATGCAAAATCGATCGCTTTACCACGCCTCAATTTTTCAATTTCTACATTTGACTAACAGCTCGATAGTGAACTTCACGCACACTGTAATTTGCTTCACTACATGTCATGCAAATTTTACGGTGGATTGATAATGCACATTTATTTTCGAACAACATCTCAAACACTGAGTCGAACGACGATCTACAAATATATTCTTTTCCGTTTTGCTTTACGTGAAATAAACCTCTCCAGAAATTTCACGACTACCATGCAACTGGAAAAAATTGCGCGAAGAGGGAAATAAATTATTAAGATAACTTTTGACGTTTATTCCTTGAAAATTAACCTTTCTCTTCAGTTTAGATCAAGCTCATCCTCAGCGGTGGAAATTTGTTCGATGACTCGAGGATTTTTTCACTGCTTGGGTCAGTGCACTTTTTCTGTACCATTTCATGAGAATCCAAGTCTTAGTTAATGATCCGAAGAAAGGACGTCTTATACATGATCATAAAATTTGAAAAGCAACTGACGTGTTCCCATTTCAGCTTTCGCTTCTCCGAGAGAATTTGTGAATTTCAGAAGTCCATGAAAATCTTGAAAAGGAAACGGGGTAAGCGTAGGCTTGTACGGAAGAGACCGGATTTCATCGTCGACCGAAATCAAGGATCCCGTGTCCGGAGGAACACTGCTCGCCCCTGACCGGCATTTCCTTTTTGAATCCACGTCATTCGTCACAGCTGTTGTATTCGGCAGCCTCTTTTTCATGTATTCGCTTATCGTTATCTGCATTTTTCATGAGCGACAAAGAGGGATAAGAAAAGAATGAACATCGATGAACAGATAAGAAAAACAATTTGAGGTCGTAGTTCAGTCAATAATCTAGAAATAATCCCTGCTCCTTACGACATACGTACTATTGTTTCATAAATCGGATTATCAAGATCTTGAGATCGATACGTAAGAAAGTACCGATTTTAGAACGTCTTCACTGGAAACTGCTGCAATAGAGGGTATGGCATCGACAATGAAACACAGTTTTCACCTGCAATTTTTACGGTGTATCAGCATGTTTACCTTAAACAAAATCACGAAAAACTCGATTTGAATTATATTTCATCTTCGGCAGAAATTGACATTAACTAACAAATAGGGTAACACAAACTTGCACTTCCATCATTGAAGTACAAAAACGATTTTCGGAACATTTCGTGGAAAAAAGAGCGGAATTTAAAGATTTTAAACAAAACGTGAGCAAACAGACGTCAAATGTTCCTTCAGTCAATGTATACAATATCCCATGCATTCTGCACCTTTTTCTTAGGCGGTGAGGTCGGCGGTTTTGAAACATCCAGCTTCGTGACTTCCGACTTTGTTGTCACATTCACCGTCAGCTCTGATTCAGCAGATTTCAAAAACTTGGACGCCATGACTCGGGTCAGCATTTCCGTGCAGCTCAACGGCTTAGATTCCTTGGGTTTGCGCAACGACTTGACGGCGCGGTTCACATCAGGTTTGGTCTCCGACTCTGGTTTCGGTTCAGCTACCGGACGAGCTTCAACGTGTTTTACAGCCGCCTCCTTCACCACCGCAGCTTTTTTACTCGTTTTCAGCAAGAACATTTCCGTGATTGACAAAGCGTTGGATTTTTCGGGTTTTGAACTAATGACTGGCGCTGCTGGAACGGTGTCTTCCTCGGCCTCGACTGGCTTCTCGTTTCTTTCAGGTACCTAAAAATAGTTTTCAATTCAGAATTTCAATACAAAATACATCACGAGTAAAAGAAAAAAAAAAGTTAAAATGGATCGACATTGAAAAATCAGTCACGTCATCTAAAATTCCATCTGCTTCTAGGTTCCTCTCGTGAGAAACCTGGATGCTGTACAAGTCAATGAAGCATCGAAGTCCCTCGTTTACTTCATGAGATCAACATCTACACAGGCTAAATTTACGAAAATCTTCTTCCCGGGACTTTTTTCTCTCGAGAAACAATACTTTAAATCTAAAGCTCGTCTTTGGATCAATTTTATTCGAAGTTGAAACGGACGCAGAACGTTACTAAACTTGAATCCATTCGTCATGAATTTTAAAATTCAGCGTAACTTCTTGAATAAATTGGAGATTATTTAAAATATTGGCAATGATGTTACCTCTGGGAACAGCACAAGGCAATCGTCATTATCTTCCGAAGAAGAAAAGTCCGCCTTCATGGCCGCCAAAGCGGCGTCTGCTGAACTCGGAGGACTTCCCCATGGCTGCGGCGATGCGGTTAACGATTCTTGATGATGGGGGGTTGAGTTTGGGGATGGTGATTCCATAAGACGAATTCTCTTCTTCAAAGGACATTGCAGCTCTGATGAGCGCCGGAAAAAACAATCAATTCAATATTCGACAAAAACCACACGAACAGAATTTAATAAGATTGAGAAAAATGTCAATATTCGTTAACCATCGCACAAATCGTTCCCTTTCACAAGAAAGAAAAAAATATATATCTGTTACGAACCTGAACCGGACACGGGAGATTGCTGTCCAGTTCCGGAACTTCCACCGCCATTTGGCGAGGGACACGGAGCGGGTACGGAGTTGGACGAATCGTCCACTTCCGCACTCATGGCTTGCCTAAGCCATCTTTTCTTTGCTGAAGTACCGGTTGCTGCGGCGGCATTCACAGTTGCAGCAACTGGAGTACCCGCTGGGGTCGGGAATGCTGCGGTCACTGTAGGGGCATTCACGCTACCTTTCGCTTTCGATGCAGGCTGGCGAAGGAGACGCTGGGGGACTTGACCCAAGCCCCGCTTCCGTCTTCTCAATCGAGGTCCTCCCCAGTCCTTAAATGTTGTAAATGCAAATAAGCCATTTAGACACAATCGGTCTGAAAACCTCGAAATACATTTTGAGAAGATTTTGTCGACACGCTGATAAAAACAAAATCAACGCATGAAAGGACGTTTACTAAGCATGAAAGAAGTGCGGTGGGCATCAACATTTTCAGCCAAGAGTCTACAAACTGGTGATGAATCAGAGAGATATCATCGAATCTCAAGCAAAATCACATCTTCATCCTGGTCAAAAATCTCTACAAATACCTAAATTTTCATATTGATTTCCCACAATCTTGAATATTCAACGGACAGAAGATCCTTCAACAATTTGAACGTCATTCCGGTCGAAAGAACATTTTCCTAAGCCTTCGAAGGGATTTGAAAAGCTTACTTCACACAGGACCAGTGAAAGCAAGAAAATTATAACATTACTCAAACCTTGCTTTATAACCGATTCAACTAGGGCACGGTAAGTTATTAAGACACTTATGCGAGTGCATGTGACGTCTACCCACATTGAAACAAATTTTCCCAGCAAAAGACAAATGTAGGAAAACTCGTCGAAGAGATTACAAGTTTACACCGACACACCGACTTTCTCCCACCACATTTTAAAAATGTTTCTGTAAAAAAGTGAAATCGTTAATAACCTCTTTCGATTGCCCGGAGCGATTTTCAGGTGACAAAGACCGTTCCTTCGGTGAACCGATCGTCAAGTCTTCGTCATCATCATCCAACTCGTCACCGTCACCATCGTCGTCAGGCCGTTTGATGGACCAGTCCATCATTCTCGGCTTCGTGGATTCGTCATCCTGTCCAGACGCCGGTCCACTCGACGTCCGCACACGCTTGTGACGTCCTGCCAATCGTCGCTGACTATTCTTTCTCTTCTTCTTTCCGACCATGATTCCGTCTAATTCGTCTCGGGACGAGGCATTCGTCCTCTCCGACAACTTACGCGGACTCCCGTGCTGGTCGCGTTTGTGAGCAGCGCGAACCTTTTTCTCCTCCATCTTCTCGAACTGCTTCATTATAGCGTGAATTTTACGCTCTTCTCGCGACATTTTTGATTCGCTCGAGGAAGGCAGGTCGAAAAATTCGAGCATGCCGCTGGGTCGGCGTTTGGGCGACTTTGATGGACTAGCACGAGTCGGGCTTTTGTGACACACGGATATTTTGCTCTTTTCGACCTCCAGGGAGTTCTCTTTGACGCTCGACACAGGCATTGCAACGGAGTCGATCGTAGCCATGATGAGAGTCCGTGGTTTCTCAATTCTTTTGACGCACTCGGTTTTGATAACCTTCGACTCATCTCTGCAAAGGAGGGAATACCGCAATAATGAATTAATTTTCTTCCGACGAAGAAACTACAGTACAAGAATAAGACTAAAATAAGAAGCGTCTCCATTTCGAATTACTCGGAACACATCACAGGTCAACTACTCAACTTCCAAAACTTCGAACAATCTAAAAAAAAGGTCCAAAAATGGGAAGTCTCTTCTAAAATGGAAGTGTTGAAATTTTACGGTCAGTGTAGATCATCCTAATTCTTGTGTCGTGCCTGCAACTAATTCATTCCAAGAAAATTACTTACCATCGAAATAATAAATACTTCAATTTCTAAGTAATGCATTAAAATGTATGATTAGTTCCGCGACGACGCACAAAGTGTTCCGTTTCTGCGTTATGGAGATGTTTTATTCATATCGAAGTATTCATCATAAAATACACGTGGACTTCTTAAACGATGATCTGGAGAGAACGAATGAAGCATCATACAAATCATTTCCTCGTGAAGGAGCTGCTCGTAAACTACAGTTCAGTAGAATATATTTTGAGACAGTCGACCGTGACAAGACAATTTTCGTAAAATGAAAATTGTCAACGGAACAACCGAGGAAATAATTTATTGATTATTGGTGATACACTTGCACAGTCAGAAGACTTTCCAATTGAATCATATACTGTAGTTCAAATGTAATCCATACCGCGACGAATGCGAAGTACTGTGAATATCCATACTAAGAATACTGTATGAAGTGCGTGGATACCAAGCTTATGAAGTTAGAAATTGGATGAATGAGAAAAAAATCGACAACAAATTACAATAAACCCTACGCGTTTTAGAAACACATGGATTAAACATTACCGTTCTTTTTCCACGACTTTCTTCTTTGCCTGTATGAGCTCGGCTTTCCCGTTAATCTCGAAGTCCTCTTTGTCGTCTTCGTTGGCGTTCCGGTCTATGCGGACGGGAACCGGGATGGCGGGAAGCGACCGCGGGTGATTGGGAATGGCCGGGCATTCGCTTCGCTTGCCACATCGCGCACACGGGGCTTTCACGAAATCCGATGGTCTGGACGGATCACTGGCTACCGTGATCTCTTCCCCGGCTTCAATTTTCACGAGTGTAACAATGTAGATCCTCAGTGTTCCTTTCTCCACACAGGGTCGAATCTAAAACCGAAGGGGAAACACGAATCAATAGAATTACACAGTTCAGAAGATACGCTGCTTTCTCCAAGAAATGTGTTCACGTCAGAGTTCCACTACTTCCGAACAGAGCACCAGACGAAACCATAAAATGATTGCTCATCACGCCGACAAAATTATTCCAATTTCCATGCTCACGAACTCTACGATTCATTTGGGGCCAATGAGAACTGAGTAGTTCTCGAAGCATGAAAGCAGCTGAAAATCATCATCTCTGAGAGAAAGATACAATACTGTGACAGGGAAGTTACTCAAGCAAAGGCCGATCTCGACAATTTATAGTTCAAGTCTGGAGAAATAATAGAGGACATGCCCCTCTTTTTTCTTCGTATGATGCTTGGGGAATTAAAAAACACTCAAGATTGTTTCGGAACGCGATTTGTGGATGGCAATGCTTCCCTGTCGTAGACGATAAACTCAATTCTCCAAGGAATCGCCTCGTGCCATCGATGAAACACAAATATTCAAATTTCTTTGACTTCATCAAGAGGCAAATATAATTAGATAATCCTCCACCATAGTAGTTCAACAAGTAACGATGGAAGTGCGTTCTGAACTGCAGTACAGTCGACAAAAAGTTTGCGATACAGTAGGTGAGGTAGCAGCCAATACAATATTACAATATTCTTGTTACGAGATGACAAGAGACGTCCAACCTTAAATAAAGTAAATAAAATGCATCAAAAATAGTTTTACCAACCTCGGAATTTGGATGACAGGATCTTCGAACGTATCTAGCCATCGATCCATACGACATGGCGTCCACGCAAACGTGTACTTCGGGTCGTGCACCACCACCACTACAAGCACCCGCCGGCAGGACCAAGTGCAACACGTACGGCAGATATTTGAAAATCGCTTCAGGGTGCCGAGATCGGAACGAGGCCAACAGTGTGAACATCCCACGGTATTCTCCAACGATTTCTTCAGCATGAAGCAGTTCAGAAGCAACCAATCCCTAATATAAACACAAAAGACAAGTTTTATCGATATACACTTCAGCTACATCGCACAGCAGTTCTGAGTTGAAAAAAAAAACTTCCTTTATGGGAATACAAGATTGAAATAGCTCAAGCATACCTTGCATAATTGAATTAAATAAACACGATTAGACGAGTTCGCCGTCAGTCGTGAAGAACTTTAAAAAGCATGTCTTTTCGATGAAATTGCGATTCAATAGGAAATAAATTCGTCTACCTCTAAATAATTTTTAGTATGAAAGCATAATTTGTCGAAGCTAATGAATGAGAAAGGAACAGACGAGTGACACGAAAATCAAATCCCAGATAATCAGTTGTGCAGAAAAAAATTAAAAAACGAACGTTCATTCACTACGCAAATTTGCGCAATTGACAGATAAAGAGAACTTTACGGGGATGCAAGGAAGATAATATTTTCAATTTGTTACTCAGATGACTTCAATTTAAGGTAACTACGAATTATTTCAAGAAAACAGGCATCGAAGTCATGAAACACACTGTACCTTCTGCCTCGGCGCCATCAGCTGCGTCGCGCACCGCGGCATATCAAACTTCGACGCGGTTTTCAACATATCCTCCGTGACGCACTTCTTCAAGCCATTCAGTTTCAACTTTCCCAACTGAGCACGAAGTTCAGGACTGTAATGATTCGTCAACGCTTCCACACAATCATCCACACCGGTGCCACTAGTTTTTCGAGTACGCTCAACCTCCAAATAGTTTTCTTTGTCTTTCACTTTTACTGCATCGATGTGCTTCGCTGGATGATTTGTTACCACGGGGGGTTTTTCCGGGCCTACGATTGGCGAGGCAACACGATTCTTCTGAGACTTCGTAGATTCGGCGAATACAGCCTCCTTACGATCGGCATCGCCATCTCTCATTATTCGACCAGACTGGAAAGATTGAAGTTGTCAGCATCGGTAAATGAATGAATGTAGAACTTTTTGCGTTGAAAGAATAATTGAATCCCAGAATCATAGGTACCATACTATTAATATTCCAAGAATATTATTTCTAAAATCGCCTGAACGCTCGCCGACTAACATCCAAGAATTTATCGACTTTAAACATAAAATCAATTGCTTCAGAAATACAAGGGGTGCAGAAAATGAAGACTAGAACTTACTCGTCTAGTCGACTTGGAATTACGCCGAATTTTATGAGAATCCGGCTTTGAACCCGAGGTATCCCGTTTCGGCCTTTCGACTGATCTGAACTTCTTTCCGGAAGCTTTCCGTTCACGTTCGCGACTGACGCCGCGTTGCTTTCTTTCTTTGGATTTCTTCAGCGAGATCCCGTCTTTGTCTCCGTCAGACGCATTCCTTCGCTCTTTCTGGATAACTTTGGCACTTTTACCCTCTGAAAATCTGCGCTGTTTCACACGCTTTCCATCAGGCGAGGGAGGGTTGGATTCTTCGCGCGCATCTGATCGCTTCACAGGAGGAAGAAGCCCAATCAAGCCTAGTTCAACGCGTCTTTTGGCTTGGAATCGTCGTGCAGCACGAACATCCAAGGCACGGGGATTACATAGTTCGCAGAAATAATTGTCTGGTATGTCCGTACCACGCAAGCCAACACAAACGACGTGCTGCCAAACGGTGCACTTGTCACAACAGATCATGTAGCCGTCATCATGTTCATACCCGCTGTATGGCGAAAGAGGAAACAAATTCATATCAGTGAATCTCAATGGAAGGTGAAAATTTGATGGGCTCAAAATGAAGGAAAACAAAGGGCACTCAACTTACCATATACATCTTGTCACAGATTCTGAATACTCAGGATCAGTTTCCGGCAATCCTACGTCGCGTTGAGGCTTAACTATATCAGTTACAACAGGCTCTTCAGGTTTTCCTGCTGGTGTAAATCGAGGAGGCGAAGGTTTCTTTCTGCGAGCCCGTTCCTCGCTGCCGCTGGTGGAGGAGGACGAGGAGGAAGATGACGAAGACGAAGAAGAGGACGACCGTGAAGAAGAGGAAGAAGATGATGACGAGGATGATGATCGTGAAGTTCGTTCACTGCGCCGCGGAACCTCCGCTCGGACGATACGCAAACTTCTATCGCCGTACTTCAGCTCGTGCGATGAACGATCTATAGACATGTCTTCTTTTTCGGAATCCTTTGGATCTAAACTACTTGTTAAAGGTGAACCTAGTGACGATAGCCTGGGTCCGGAATAATTGTGATCCCTAAGAGCAACCTGTGGAAAATGCATACATTAACAACTGCACCACTCAAGACACAGTGTAGAACGACATACGATTTCCGAGAATGGATCGAAGGCATCCGATTCCCGCCCGACACAATCTGCAGCACCTGGGCGATTATCTTGATGGCTCAACATGTTCAGTACTTCCGTCATCAGTCCAACGGAAGAATATAAAATTCAACCATTTCCTGAAATCCAAACTCACTGGTCAGGTATCATGAGTAAATAAACTTTGTTCACACAGAGCAAACCTGCGTTCAACCGGAAACGGCTGGATTCTCGACGTCTTCTTCCGTCAGAAAATCTAATCAAAGTTCCAGACGAAAGCGACGAGCGTTAATATTTATCGAAACTACCAAAAAATTACGGAAGAGCCCTCGACAGCCCTACAGATTTCCAGTTGATTTTAGCAACTTTCGCTTCGAGTTCAGCATAAAACGTTCGTGAAGCTGGCTTACCAAACATGGTTCGCGCTCACACAGCCGAAAAAGGCCTGAAAGCCTTCTAGAACAACAATTAAAGGCAATTCATAGCAACGATAATGAACACAGGAGTAAGCGTCTAACGGATCCCCAGTGTACGAAGTTCTGCTCACATTCGCCGGTTTAAAATACACAAATACATGTTCATCGATCGAACCAGAGATTCACGATCTAGTCGGATTCACTAAACAGAGGCACACATCTCTCATGCCCCATCTTCATGGAAAAATACAGCAATGTCGCGGTCTGAAACATGCTTCGTGACTTCATTTACACCGGTTTGCAGTATGAACCCGCACTCGTATGCGCCCCCATGGAAAAATACCCCATACCCTGCGTTACCCGGTATTGCACACAGTAACACTTCTCAATTTCGCCAATAACGGCCGGAAATAAATTTTCAAGTCATCCTTAACTCGCGATGCACCCAACACGCTTGATGCACGGTCGCAGACATTCGACAACAACACGCCCGAGTATGCCTTCCGCGTTCGGATCCAAACAATGATTCGCTACTGTATCGAAATTCCGAATCATACGGTACGTGATGGCACTGCTTGGGTAAACTTTCCAGCATGCCAGGAACAATTCATGAAGCAGAATTTTAAAAAACTGTTTCCGAATTGAGAAGGCAGATCAATTCAATTGTTTAGTTCAATTCCAGCTCCCACGCACTCAGCTTTTCTGTAGTTAAATCACATAGGTATTAACGATTTCAATTACGGAACAACCACCAGTCTTTACGGTGCGAACGACGAAGTATTTGACAACCCTGTACCGGAGATCGCTAGCTGCGGAGAAAATCGAAGCCGCCATATGCATACCATCCCTGTCTTCCAATTATAGCATCCTCGACCGGTTGTCGTCCCGAAAGGCGGGTTGTTTGAATCTTTTCCACCAGCAGTAAATCCACTGGGAATCATTCCAACCGCAGCAGTAAGTGATCACGGTTGGAATTTTATTGAAAAATCCAGGAGAAAATATATGTATAAAGTTATTTCCGAACAGTCGAACAAATCATGTTGTGAAGCGCCACGCCCAGGAGAGCCCCCAACAACACACCAATTTCAGACCACGCACTAACTGCTGCCAACCCGAATTCTCTTGCCACTGGATCCACCTTTGATAAAAAAAAAGTTTAATCCATTTCAACTATACACTCTTTCAAAATACATTTTTTCACCCACAGTCGTGTAAAGTTCATAAATAGCTCCCACGAGACCTCCTCCAAAGAGAAACCCGGCATAGAAAACCATGAAGAAAATGATCCAAATCGACTTTATGTAATGTAGTACGCCATCCGCGGTCAGTATGATAATGTTGATCACCTTGCAAAAAAACAAATTTTGCAGCATGACTCACAAACTATATCTTCGCATCAGAATAACGCGAATATAATACAGTACTTGAAGTGCTGCCAAAAGCCAAGTGAGAGTCAGCCTGAAAATCTTGACTGAAAGCATTGAAGCTGTGTAGCCTACAAAAAACATGGCGTCGAACAAATGATATTGCTGATGCGCAGAAAGAAAATCCAGCTGCGTGTAGGCCAATATCTGGAACTGAAAAATAAAAATGATAAAAACTATAGAAAAAATACAGCCAACTGAACTTCATTGCTTGGGTTTTAAACAAAAAATTCCAATCCTGTAAACCCCTATTATTAGCTGTTTTCTCGCCCATCAAAAGTACACAACATTATCCCTATACTGTATCATGTTTTCTGGATTTTTCAAGGTTTAGAAAAACGCCCAGGTAATCAAATTGCTTTTGAAACAGAAAAAAACTGCATGTTGATAAACTATAATGGCACTGGAATGTGGCCATCAAAGAGGAGAAAGGGGAATTTTTCAAATGTTTGCAAGTGGGATAAGGTTAAATCATGACGTCCTCAGTGCTGGGTAAAACAAATTGTCTCTTCAAAATCCACGCATTACTATGAATCTCTTATATAACCTGAAACAAATAAATCTGTCACACGAAGTTGTTCCACACAGGTTTTCCATAATCCTTCATCACACAGACTTCCAGCAAAAAATATTAAAAAAAAAAACAGCGATGACTGTCACTGTTCTGTATACAGTATAAGTGCGTCCCATATTTATTTGCTATCAAATTTCACCTGAAGCTAATTTTAATGCTGACCATATATATTAATTTAAATTAATTAATTTAAATTAAAGTTCCTCACCAGCCCCTGATGGATAATAAAAGACAGCATGACTAACAATGACAGGGACAGATAATTCCTGTAGTGCTGAACAAGGTCAGCGGTCCTCTGCTTAAAATTCAACCCTCGACTCGCTGCCCTTTCCGGAAAGTCCCTGTACATCAAAGCGAACCTGCAAAAATTTTATTATTTTAGAATTTGTCAACATAATCAGAATCTTGGCATAAATGAATGCATCAATAGCATACGCAATTAACATGACGACCGGAAAAGCAGCATTGATTTGCAAGAAAATAAACGGCTCGTGGACGAAATCCTGGAACACCACGTATAAGCACGCTATCACCACGCAAATAACGCCCATGCCAAAAGTGAACCATGCCGTCGCACTCCTGCAATAATTCGGTTTCAATTTATTATTTTAGCATAAATTAAACCCTTCAAAAATTGAATTAGGGTTAATTACTGCTCATAATAGGTATATTTATGAGCTCTTGAACAATATACAGGCAAGAATGAAGACCAGGCTTACATATTCTACTCCCTCTGGTAAGTTGGCAAGACTGTCTACAGCACGAGGGGTTATTATATTACAGTCGATTTGTAAATCGAATACGCAGAAAGTTCGAGTTTGGGAGGTTTCAGGTAAGGAAAAACCAGCGTTTTTGTTGGGCGTAAAAATAAGAAGAATTACAGGAAATATTATTTGGTGATACTGTATTATGCAGGCATTATTGAATTACTTCTTATTAAATGAGCAAGTTTTTCATTGGCACGCTGAACTTTAAAAAAATAAGACTTACAGGAAATATTAATTGGTGATATTATGCAGGCATATGCTTCTTAATTGAGCGACTTTTTTATTGGCACGCTGAACTTGGCGGCAAGAGTTTATTTTCCCGATTATATATAGTCTTTCACTTCATTTCAAAAGACTTTGTTATACCCAATTGCTTTTCCCTTTCCTGTGTAAAAAAAAATAACCGAAGAGCCTCAAGAAAATTCGAGTTATGGAGGTTTTACAGGCGACGAAAGCTGCAATAACCTCCAGCATTCAAGTTATGCTGCATTAAAATAATGCTTGATAATTATCTTCAAATTTTTAAATTCATCGACGGGAGCTTTACTTGAGAAATAAAGACGAAAGGCTGATGAAAGTGGCTTCACAAAACCCGCAATAAAATCCAGCCAAACCGACTCCGACTGCCGAAGCGTAGATATTTCTCGACAAAGCAATCAACATACCACCAATAATTCCAATCACGGCCACTCCGATTATCCGTATCCTACATCAAAATACATACAGGAAGCAATATATCAACTTGAACTCTTCGACACTTCCGTGCAAAGATATTGAATAGAAAATCACTGACAAAATTGAAATATTCAACGTCACCATCGCGACCAACTTCCCAACGAAAACCGGAATCATGTAGGTAATTAATGCGAAAGACGCGGATTTCTCGTGACACAAGGGCGTCCAATGTCTGTCCGACTGCGTGAACTTCGGAAAAAATAATGTTAATATGAATTAAAATACAAATATATTATTGATGTTATTATTCCACACGTGTCCATCGGCATCTGTGCTGTTTCCAGATGAGGCCACTCCGATCCAATCAGAACCAGCAGCAAGGACGATGTAGAACCAATTGTAAGTAGTTACGCCAGCCAAGAAAAAGCAAATTCCGTGGAAAAACTTGAGCGACTTCTTCGGAGCTTCTTCGAGGCTCGCATTGTTGAAGATCACTTGAATGATGGAAATGTATGAAAATCAATCATGATTTCGTTCATATGTAGTCTCATTCATCAATTCAAAACATACAAATCCTCACCGATGATTTCCGACGGTTTCTCCGTCGCACCCTCCGAATCTCCAGCTGTCATCACTGAAAAGAAGACGCAAATTTATTTATATTCTTTTTAAGCTTAAAATTACGGGAAATTAATTTAAATAAAATATCATGTGTACAATTTATCAATCGGTAGAGAAACTCCCACATGCGGACACCTTGACAAGGGCAATTCAACATAAGGACACTTATTTTCCCATATAAAATTATTTAAAAAGGCCCGACATGTGGACACTGACTTGACATATGGACATTGGGTGATAAAAATGCAAGTAATTTTCAGGCCAAATTACTAGAAACAGATATTTCCAACCCTAAAATTGATGAAAGAAAAGTTCTTGGGCATTTCTCTCATCAATATACCATCCATTTAGCTAATTTAAAAAAATTACCTCCAGCATATAGGAACTTATTCTTCCCACTTTTTCACTTGAATGCTATTTTTACAGAGAATGCCAACATGTCTATGTACAGAGGTATCAGTATCCAATTCTCCAAATGTCCATATTGTGTTGAAAGATATTGGTTGAATCAGTTTCAATTGGGAGACAATTTTTTTCATGGATTTATGATGAGTATTTTGTCCATAAAACACCAATTAAAAATTGTTTAATGTAAGTCTAGGGAAAATGTAACTCAACTTGAGGACATTTCGACTTAGGGACACTCTTGATGCACCATTTACATCCGCATCTCAAGGTCTCGCTGTATATATTCAAAATGTCATCATAAAGAATCAGCACTTTAAAAATTGGTCCAAATAATTGAGCACCAAAATTGACAATGAAAATCTGCATATTGCTAAATTCCTGTTTTCATAAATTAAATCAGCAGCATCAGATACCTTGTGTACCAGCAGCTGCAAAGTTATACTGTAGATAATCGAGTGATACATTCAAATTTCTCTTCGAATTTGTCACGATATGCAAGAAAAGTTCTTGGCATTTCTCTCATCAATTTACCATCCATTTAGCTAATTTTAAAAAATTACCTCCAGCATATAGGAAATTTTTTTCCACTTTTTCACTTGAATGCAATTTTTACAGAGAATGCCAACATGTCTATGTACATGAGGTATCAGTATCCAATTCTCCAAATGTCCATATTGTGTTGAAAGATATTGGTTGAATCAGTTTCAATTGGGAGACCATTTTTTTCATGGATTTATGATGAGTATTTTGTCCATAAAACACCAATTAAAAATTGTTTAATGTAAGTCTAGGGAAAATGTAACTCGCCTTGAGGACATTTCGACTTAGAGACACTTTTAATGGACCATTTACATCCACATCTCAAGGTCTTGCTGTATATTTATTCAAAATTTCATCATAAAGAATCAGCACTTTTAAAAATTGGTCCAAATAATTGAGCACCAAAATTGACAATGAAAATCTGAATATTGCTAAATTCCTGTTTTCATAAATTAAATCAGCAGCATCAGATACCTTGTGTACCAGCAGCTGCAAAGTTATACTGTAGATAATCGAGTGATACATTCAAATTTCTCTTCGAATTTGTCACGAATAAAATCTCAGGAGAAAATTTGAATGTATCTCTCGATTATCTACAGTGATATGCTCTCATTAATATTAATTTCTGGAAATTGATTATTGAATCGAAAGCAGGATAAATTTACATGCGTTGGGCATAGATGTTGAGTATCTGCGAGAATATGAAGCTCTCGCGTACGGATCCCTGAATCCAATAACTTGTCGGCCATCTGTCACATTGTTTCCTAAAAGAGAACAAAAATGCATTTGAAACTATCAGCAGAAATTATAAATATTTCATGCCAATCGAACCTAGCAGAGATCCAGTTAGGCTCGGGTATTCTGTAGGAATCCGACTAGTCGAAGGGGTCCTTTGTCCTGGATACATGGTTTCCTGTTGTGTCAATCGAAACTTTGGCAAGTTTTTATTTAAAATCTAAAAGAAAATTCTTTCATGAGCAGAAAATAATATCGCGGATCCATCCTATTTTGATGAGATTATACCCATTTAGATAAAAAAGAGGAATGGTTTGATGGCTCGTATAGTGAAGTACGCGTATAATAAGATTCACAGCCGATTAAACCCGAGAGATTTGATGAAAAGATCATGAAAGTTTCAGCAAGAGGGAAAATTGGATCTTCAATTCATCCAGCGAGATGCACCCAGCATAATTAAGAATATATTTGTTTGATCATTTATTTTATATACATAGTACTGTATACTGAATTGCATATGCATGTTATCTGACCATAGAATAAAATATTAATCCCGCATATGAGTGTAATGTTGTCTGATATATATTTGTTCACTGCATGTAATTACGATTAAGAGGATCATCAATTCAAATGTCGGATCCTTTTGATTCTGAATACTGAACGGATAAGTCGTTATACACGCAATAAGCGCATCTTTTTTTCTCAATACGGTACAATAAATGAAAGTTAAAATTTTCAGCAAACTAAGATATTATGGAATCTTATTTACATGTCAGTGTGTCGATCCTTCCTCTTACTCGTTCATATATATACTCTCCACACAGCATGTACAAATCAGTATTCACACATCCGTTATTCGAGCTGCTATTTCCTGAAATACCTAAAAACATCAATGTTTTTTTAATCTTTGAAGACAGATGACCTTTTATTTCGAATATTGTAATGAAAATGTCGTCTTTATTAGAAACTGTATAGATGTTTTAATTGAAAGCAATTCACATTCAGTAAACTCTTCCATGCAGATAATTGAATGGAATTTTCCGGCTTGATGGTGAAAAAACCTAAAAAAATTTAGTAGATTAAAAAATTAATCTAAAAAACCACGTTTTCAGAAAGCAAAAAATAACCTTAAACGTGGTGCGTATTTGAGTTGCAAAATTTGATCCGGACAAACAAACGGACAAGAAAGCAAGTTAATAAAAACGTGTTAAAAAATATTTTCATGCGTAATGAAAAGCTCAATATGCACGAGCCCGACCAACTTTCCAGCATGTCAGGAAGCCAGTCTTTATAGGCAGGGTTAGGACAGGTCTTAACAGCATAAAAAATTAGGGAAAAATATGAAGATGTGCATCCAGAATTCCTGATATGGATGAAATGTTTTATTTCGAACAAACATTGCATGTACAGTACGTACCTCACACAGTATACTTGCTTTGTATACAGTTACAGTATATATTTCTTGGAGCATGCTGCTGATGGTGAGAAAATAACCCTGCTTCAAAGCCAACATCTCATATATAAATACCTGTATTCCAGCTAATCTATATAGATTCGGGCAGTCTCATCTGCTTCAACAATAATACGGTACCTCAATTTTGTCATCTTTCGTGATGTGCTTCTTTATATAAATATATGTAAGAGCCCTTCCCTCTGGAACGCATTTCAGGTCACAATAAGCAGAATTATTCTAACCGGGAATTAATATATACTATGGTCATTATTATGGCTGCGCGCGATCCTGCTGCATATATGGTTCACTATTTTATGAACCAGGTCGCAGCTGTCCGACAGGCCGCCCAGTATATACGAGGACCCCGCTGTCCTCCCACATTCATGGATCAATAAGCAGCAGTTACCAGGTGGTATTTTTGCTGCTGTGCAAGCTTTCCGCAGAGAAACCGTTGCGAACTTTCAAATCGCGCAAACGTCTGTATATATGTTTGATGGTCACTTTTTAGGCACATACATTTCTCGTTTACTTTTACAGCAAACTAATCCGCGAATTTTTCTCAATAAACAGGGGAATATGATGATGACGATTTAAGATTTTGGACCATTTGTGATTTTACAAAATATTGCAGATGATGAATTTCCGTTGATTTGAAAATTCGCTCGTTTCTCAAATAATAAAAAAAGCATGGTGCGTGTGGCGGTTGTGGGGTGTGGGCTTCTTGGAGTCTCCATTGCAGGTGAGTTAATTAATTGACCGTTGTATACTGTATACTGTATACAGAAAACCTGAAGGATCATGAATATATGGATTAAATATTGTCACTCACACCATTTTATTGTTCCAGGTACATAAAATGTGACCAGAAACGGAATGAACAGTATAGAAATACTGTTGTTAAAATCACGAATCTAGATACAACGAATTATTGTGAAAAAAATGCAGGTCCCTGCGATTGCCGAAAATATCGACAATTTTATTTTAATTTCTTCATAACAAAGCTTATTTTTCTTCTGGCCTCAAACTATTTTAACACTACTGTATTTCACTGTAGAGCGATGGAGGAATTGAACAATTGAATGGTAAATCATCAAGTGATCAGCACAGCAGAAGATCTGAAATGAATTCTCATCCTTTCTAAAATAAACATGAAAAGTTGGAACATTTGACTGCATTTCAAATGACTCCGTTTGGTGGGAGTAAGATATACTTACAGTAAAATAATCCAGTAAGATTTTTCCTAAGTCAAAATCCAGCATCCCTTATTATTATAGTTCTGAAAGTGATATTTGTACCACAAAATAATGCTGCTGGCAAACATTTCCATGCAAAAGCTGACAATGATTGAATTGAAATTTGATGTCAAATTGTTCAAGCTCCAATAATTGAAGTCTATACTCCACGGTTATTCAGCATCTTATTCAGATATACAGTTTTTCAAACATTATTTAAAAGTTGTTCAAAATATTCCTGAACTATACAGTCCAGCGCAATATCATCTGCTGATAAAATATTATTTTTGCTTGTCCCAGAGACATTTAATGAACTATTTCATCTTTTCATAGGAGAACTCGCTTACTGTGGGCACACCGTCCACGTTCACGACAAAAGCCCGGAAGTGCTGGATTCAATCCCGGAACAAGTGAGATTAGCTAAAAAGGAATTGCGGACTGAGGGTCTCATGCCACACGTTGATTTCATCGTGAGTGTTAAATAGAAATAACAGCACCAGGATTAAAAATAAAAGTTTCAAGAATCTCGATTAAACCGCTTATATGCACACAGGGAAGGATTTTTTGCCACGGGATCCTCGAAGAAGCCGTGATGGAGGCTGACTTCGTGTTCGAAGCCGTGGCTGAAAATTTGCAGGTCAAACAAGACGTCCTCCAACGTAAGATAATATATTATTCATGAAAGAGGAAATATTCAGATAATGAAAAGTTTTTCTCCGAACGAAGGGATTTCGCTGAGCTGTTCGCCTTCTGCTGTGATCGGGAGCTCAACCATGCGTCTTCAAGTTGACGACATTTTCAAGTACGTGATAAAAAAGGAGGTAAGTTCTGATCTGATGGCTGTGTATAATTCCTACCAAAGCAATACCGAAACAAACCAGTCAATACATAAACATTATTTTTTGGGTTGCAAATGTGATCGAAACGAAGCGGTGCCTCGGAGTTCGATTCCTGTACCCAGTGTTTTGCATCCCGGAAGTAGAAATCACGCCGGGAACAGAAACCGCCATCAAGGCTGTCGATAAACGTGAGAAACTCTCTCAGCCCTCATCTGTTCTACACACATGGAAAGGAACCATTCATTTGTGCATCAAGCAATCATATTTTTACAGAAGATCAATGCATGGGAAGAATGAAATTCTCAAGCTCTTGGAATTTTTCCGCGAAGAAAGCAAATCCCTCCACACGACGTTAATCAACCAAAATATTCTCTCACTCTCTTGGATTTATGCCGTAAAACAACATGGCCGTTTAATGGACAATGAACACATATATATTATACCAATAACTCCTTCTAAAGAAATTAATGTATAAAATATTCTAGCTATTGCTTGGTAAACAACTTAAAAAAAGACTATTTTTTGTATGCAATTATTCGATGTAATGAGATTCTCAAGTTCTTTTTATCAGTTAACAAAGGTTTAATTCTTTATGCCTGGGATAGAATTTTTTAGAGAAATTCACAAATACAGGGTACGCGTCTCATAAAAACAATTTGCAGAATGTAGAACAAAAAGCTATGATCGTCCAAGGACGCACTTCTTTTGTTAATCAGTGTCGCGCTCATTGACGCAATTTCCAATAACGATCTGACACTCATTCTGAAATAAAAAGCACATTGATCACGCAACTTTTCGGAACCGCAGTGAAGCATTTTCTGGAGAGGATCGGGAAAACGTGCTTTTTCCGCTCGGGGCCAGATCCAGTCGTTTTAACAGAAGAAGAACGTGACGCACGAAGAAGAATGAGGGCGCATCAAATGAAAATTCACAGAGGATTGATGAATTTCAACAAACATTTCATACCAGAGCTGGCCCACTGCGGGAACTTTGCTCCCCCACAGGATGATAAACGTAAGTTTACCAACTCTCTACATTGTACTCACTTATTCAAATGCATGCAATTTTTGAAACAGCTATGTCAACCATCAGACGCTTCCTCATGACATCTGCAGATTTACTTCGCTAAGTCGAACCTCTGGAATCAAAAGCCTTCGTATGCATAATTTTAGTGAGATCCTGCGCCTGAATTCTCTAGGAGCAACGTAATACTGTATAGACCTCAATTGATAAAACAAAGACTTCCCCTAATACTCAAATTTTGAGAGGCCTGACATCACTAATAATTTATTTACTCAAGTACCACATCCACCTTTTTCCTTTAAATTGATAAAAAGGGGCTGTGCGTCTTAGGTGGGTATCCATTCTTCAAAAAGTTTTAGAAGTTCAGCTGCATATACTTGAATTCAATGTGACATTTTGAACAAATTATAACAGAAAAACGAATTCTAATGGCAACAATAGAAAAATAGTTGAACTCAGGTTTAATTCATGTCTGAATTAAAATTTGGGCGTTTCATTTTTTAAATGATACAGCTCTTGAGTCACTATAAAATGGGGTGCAAGTCTTACTCAGAGATGAAATTTTATACATATGTTTGACTGAAAAACCCCCATGCATGTCTTAGTCAAGGATGTGAGGTACTCAAGTAATAAATGAGAAATGTACCCTTGTCTCAAAGTTCAGCATCCCACATTTATCCAGCAGTTGAAGGTCCAGAATATAAAAAATTATATCTTCCTGTAGACTGATTTTTCAATCATTTATTTCGCCCCCCCCCCCCCCCCAGTAAAATCGCTGGTTTCCTCAACTCCAAAGCTCTGCAAGTCAGATTTTTCTATGAGTAACTCTTGATTTTGAATTGAAGAGCTTTGACTGCATTATTAAAATTCATATAGCAATAAAATGCTTCTTTCTTTCAAGTGCTACATTCCGGAATGACCCATTGGGCTTCGCGAGAATGCGCAGTTTGCCTCGACGGGAAGCGAAACGCAGTCCTCAACCCTTGCCATCACATTTGCACATGCTTGGATTGCGCGAAACTTCTGCTCAGCAGGAGAGACGCTTGTCCGATTTGCAGGAAGCCCATCCACGACGCTTTCAAGATATATTACGCGTAATATCAGAATTCAATGGCGATAGATAAATGAAAAGAGAAGGAATGAGATTCATTTCCCATCAATTTATGTACGACTCTCGAAATTGGAAAATTTTTTCGCACCATCCAGCAAGCGCAAGAAAGTTTCAGTGTTGATGAAAACTGAGCAGGCGTCTGATTACTTTCCATCGTCTTCGTTTCAGATTTAAGAAAAAAGAACACGATGATCGAGAGCATCGCTTAAAAAAGAAAAATCAGCTTTAAGTTACCATTGCAACAGAAACAAGTTATCTTGGCTTGAAAAAACTGGCGTGACAAACATATTTATCAGCTTAGCTGAACTGGTTGCACAATAAGAAGGCATGACGACAGATGTTTCCGGACTGTTTCAGAAGATAAGACTCGAAAGAAATTCAACAGAAAAACAAATTGACAGTATAACGAGATAATTTTTGACTGTAAAATACATGTTTTCTTCACCAAGCGACGGAAACTAGGTCTAGGTCCTTCAGTTTCTTCGGGTATAATCTTTTTCAAACTTTCGTGGCAGCATCTTTTTTCTCTTCGGGTTTCGAAACTCCGGATCTTTCCGCGGCACTCCTTAAATCGAAATAGGGAGTTTTCAATGAAAAGTATTCGGTGACGATTGAGTTGATCCAGTCGACTTGTTGAACAACGTCCGCATAAACTCCTGGGATCCCACCTTGCCCGCACCCGATGCCCCAAGCTACGATGCCCACTTGAACGTACGATTGTCGGTATTTATCGAAACAAACCAAAGGACTTCCACCATCACCCTGAAAAAGCGCGAACATAAATTAAATCATGCGAACGTACGAGAAACTTGATCTCGAAATAGAAATTAAACTCAGACTTTCGAAAATTGCTGCGAAGTTCGTCAGACGAGAAATGAATTGAGACAAGCCCGAAATTCGATTTTTCTGGCGAATTGTAATTTGATAATTCAATGAGAAACTCAACCGGTGGAAATGAACTTAGATTGAGTTACGATAACGGGTTCCCGCAATAAACCGTTCTATAATCCACTATTCATGCAGATTTTTCGATCAACTGCGTTATTATATAGACGGAAAGTTTCCACACCTTACAGGCATCCTTTTCCGGTTCTCCTCCAGCACAAATGAACGACGGATGAAGGCGGAAGTATTTCCCGAGTTTCGTGTCCCTCAATGAATGTTGACATTCATAGTTACTGACAACTGGCACATCTATTCTCTTGAGGACTTCCTGATAACTTCCCAACTTGCCTAATCATATACGAAAAGAATAATGAAAATATTCATCCAGAACAGAACAATTCAAAAACGCCAAAAAATGCAGCTAGAAAATTTACCGAAGTTATTTTTCCCCCAACCGGTGACAGTGCAGTAACTGCCTTCAAAATTCTGACCATAATCTGGCAGACAGATGGTGTCGATGTGGTGGTACAACTCGACAGGCTCGTCAAGGAACAGCAAAGCGACATCATTGAACAACGTTCCTTTGTGAAATTTATCTTGAAGGATCACCTTTGAAAATTTTAAAACGTAAGGAAAGAATTTACTCCCGTTCGCCGTCTGAGAACATCTAAATACTGTAGAATAAAACACGGCGCAACAAACGTACTTTGGTAACTCTGCGATCTTCATGAGGGTATGGCTCGTATTCATCCCTCTGGGTGTCCCATTCTCCGAGTCGCACCTTTAAGGGCTGTGGATCGTTTCTAAAAGAGGTAATTACATATACAATCAGATATTCGAACATCTCCAAGTCAAATACCTCCCTATGTCGAAAATTTTCAAGTCCCCTGTCCAACTTGCCTTCGAAACAATGAAAATTAAATTTTCTCAACTGGATTTCCTCTTCAGATTTCTGTAACTTGAATTTTTTCAAGGCCTTTCGGCTATTATTTTATTCACACAGGAACGAGAAAATCAATAAAAATGTAACTTGACGTGCTTTGAAAGGAAGTGAAAGACGGATTGGGAAAACAAATCCTGGCCTACAATTTCAGCATCCTGATAACTCATTCAAGAAACAGTTCGGGGCCCAAAATATCATTTCCTGTAATTCTCCTTTCTCCCCCCTCCGACACAAATGCTCTTTTCCCGAACTATATTTTTTTGCTGGTCTCTTAAAATTCGACTACAATAATATACGCGTGCGTTAAGCTCTATCTGCTCAAATCCAATCGAGTTATCAACTGAACTGGGATCACGGATTTCATGAAAATAAAGGTAATCAAATTTACTGCTAAATAATTAAGATCATGATTACCTAAAATATTCAACGCAATGAGCTGCAGTGAGGATGACTTGCGGATGAATCAGAGAACCACCACATTGGTATACGTCATATTCCTCTCTATGGCCCTTGCTATCTGGCTCAGACAACTGCGTTTTCAAAATCGCAGCCATCCAAGGAAACTCGCCAAATTGTGTCTCCGCTTCGTAGGACTGATTGTTGAACATGATCCTAACGCCCAAACCTTTTCACAAAGATTTGAGTCTCGTAAAATTTCCATTGAAAACGGTAAGAGATAATCCAGTTACCGAGCTCATTACGACGACCACATTGAGGCTGAAACAACGGGGCGGGATGTGTAGTTGTGATACCCTGGGTGTCAGGCTGTTGACAGCACACATCCAAGTAATTCGGGCAATTACCCCCAATCAACTTCGGCTCTTCATTCAGATCTTTTCTGACATCAATAATTCCTTCTCCGGTATCCAGGATGAAGCCATCCTTCGATTTAAAAAAAAAAACGAAGCATTCAACAATGAGGGCATGAAGAAAGCACGAGACTTACTTGACATAGATAGAACGGAACGCAATCATAAGGATACTCGCACTTCGGATTCTCAATCGGGATGTTGTACTTGCTCTTCTTGGGACCAGAGTGTCCGCCTCCAGGGCCGTAAGGTTCCTTCAACGGCAGACCTGAATTGATCGGTGGTACTCCAGGGCCACCTCCATAACCACCTGGCGGCGCTGGAAGAACTTGAGGATGTGATTGCAAGGGGCCGCCTGGAGAGATCGACGCTCCTGGGCCATATCCACCTGGTCCACCAGGGGAAACTGGCGGAAGCCCTCCCCCGAAAGGCGCGTTGCCTGGTCCATACCCACCTGGCCCACCGGGTGAAACTGGTGGGAATCCACCTCCTAAAGACGGGTTGCCTGGTCCGTAAACCCCCGGCACAGCAGGGGGAACTGGAGATAGACCACCACCAGACGGTTTTCCCAGGCCATAGCCACCCGGCGAACCAACAGGGGGCACGGGAGGTAATCCTCCACCTGTGTACATTACGAAAATATGGCTTAATGCACTAGCACATTAACAAATTCGAACTTATTTCAGTCAAACTTCAAGGGACCAGAAAAAAAAATTGGGTTACGGATAGGGAGGTTTACACTTAGCATCGTTTGAGTTCGGGGGGGGGGGGGATTACTGTACATTACAGGATATTGTAATTGGTGATATCCTGGGCATTACATTGATTCTTAAATGAGTTGACAGGATTATGAACTTGGAGGCAAGGTTCTTCCCAATTAGTCTCTAACCTCCTTACAAAACACATCATGTAACATTTTTATTGTTTTTCTGTTTCAATAAAATAATATCCAGAAGACCCTCCAGAAAATTCGAGTTGCAGAGACTTGCGGAGGAAAGGCTCGTGAGGTTTTAATGCTTTTTAAGTAAGAAAGGAAACTGAAAAATCGACACATGGAGGTTCGAGTTACACTATGGAAACTTATACATCAAATTCCGGATTTACTGATCCGTGAATCATCCAATTTTCACCATTTCATCCGGAGTAAAATTGAAGCTTGAATAAGAAACATGATTTTCTAGATGTACATCTCATATAAAAATTTAAAATGAAGCGCAGGCGTCACAAGTACATCACATACAGTATTCACTTCTTCAAGTGCTCTTTCAGCTGCCAATCTATGTTTGCTCTTTTGTTACACTGTACAACCCCATTTCCAGGTTCCACATCAAGAAATGAAATTTTAAAAATTCAGGCGACAGAAACTTATATTATCTTGGAGGGTAGTGTCAGCATACTAGGTCTTCCGAGATTTAGTGCTCGATACTTTCGCACAGAATAACTCGGAATGCCCGTTTCCCTTGAAAGCTGATATTTCTGGAAGTCAAAGCACCCATGTCAATTCATTTTCCCCTACTTCCCTAGCGTTTCATCTTTTTTTTAGAAGAATAACGGAATATCCCTTCTCTTTCTCCAATTTAAAAAAGCGAAAGAAAAAGAAACGCAGAATTTTTTGAAATGGAACGCAAAGGGAGCTAGAATTGTTGCGGCACCTGCGGGGGATTGGGGTGTAACTGATGGGAAATTCCATCCAAGCCAACGGAACAGTTTCAACGACCTTCGGCCAAAAAATGTACAGGTATTCCCCAAGCTTTGTACAATCCAGGACGGAAAGATAACCCACCTCCTAAGTTATTTCCTGGTTTCCCCGGAATCGATCCGTATGGCTGGTTTGGTCCAACTGGTCCCGGAGGAAGAACTTGGGGATACTGATTGCCTAGAAGGCCACCTGAAGCAATGCATGGTTGTTGTTGATCATACAAACCTGGATGACTTTCTCTCCCTGAGTTACCTTTATTTCCTCCGTAGGAACCTACACAAATCATTTGATACTTAAGCGCAAGGCTGAAACCTCATTTTTCGGAATCTTTTACCTCCGTAAGATTTCAGAAACTCGTCTTCCGCGTTGGCAACCACGGGATCCAGCGGCTTCTGGTCTATTTAGAAAGCCAAAAGTCAGAAGACGTTAGAATAATGTCATTCAACTCGTCTGATGATTTGTGGGAGATCGCTCTTCGATTAAGTCGGAAGTAAATCGCACACTCTTCGAACATCAGAGACTGCAGTATGTAATTCTCGAACACATAAGAGAGGGAATATCTGACATAAAATTCTCGGATAGATCCGATACGAATGTCTCACCACCAGAAACAGACATACCTTTCCCCGCGACGGGTTCCGTCGTCCCGGCGTTTACGTCTGCCGGAGATCGTTTCCAGTGCGATTCAACGCGTAGACATAGCATACAAAGCACGGTTAGAGGCAAAAAGGAGAACATCTTGGCTGACGAGAATACACTGAAAACGAACAGGAACGCAGCAAGCAACATAACCGTCGACGGACATCATGGCTCCGGAAGTTCCAATGATAGCAACCGGAAATTCTACAGTTCGGAAAGATGCTGCAGCGGCGATGATAAGGCGCTGTATCTAGGGAGAAGTACTGAAAAACGCTCGAGAAAAAATTTTCTAAAAGCAAACTCAAGTAAATGAAAGTCGCTTCAGCGGTTCACGAAAAAGTGTCTCTAATAAGCCTTAGATCATATCCCCAACACAACACGACGCTCTCATCAGGGAATTAGGGACAAGAAAAAATCTCGAAATTGACAGGATCAATACAGAAACGTGGTGGAAGTCTGCATAAATAAACCGCCGGAGAAAATGAAGGGGCATACACACGGAATGTGAGACACGCTCGCTTTAAAAACCATGAATCTTGAGTTGATCCTGCTTCACGAGTCCACATCTCGTCAGGAATTGACAAATATTTTCGCGTTGATCCCCTTGCAGCTGCAACACCTCTCCATACTCTTGGTGTTCTACAACGGTTCCGTTACAGGCGAACTCCTTTTTACAGGCCCGGACAATTTTCTTCAAGTCGTAGTCAGCCGAGAGTCCTTGAACGGTCGTCAATGTTTTACGGCCAGAGCGTTGCTGGATTCGAACATGCACCAGACTGTCTTGAACGCCTTCATCGGCTCCACGATTTGCATCCGCGAACGGATCAAAAGTACTCAGATTTTGAATCGACATCCGATTGCTTAGAATACCCTGCGAATACAGCAGAAGAAAAAATGATTACTCAGACTGCTAGCACTATCACAAAAGAAACGTATGCTCCTTCCCAAGTTGTCAAAGTTCAGATTAACCCGCGCTAATGGTCAAAAACGACTCCGCGAACTAGGAACATGGTGTTCCCACGACACTGGTTCGAATTTCAAGAGGACTGTATACACACCACACATGAATTCCTTCCACTATAACCCCAACACATGACACGACGTTGCGATATAACTTTCACTCAGAGCCGCTCCACTCAGAACTAGCGCTTCTGCGCCATCCATAGGAGCGCCAGTCTCTCCCAGAGCCAACAGTGGCTTTCAGTGAGTGACTTTAGCTGCAATAAGTTAGCGGTATTGATTCTGGGAGGATTTCCAGAGCAGAATAAAATTGCGCATACTGAAGAAAACATTTTTTCAAATAAATACTAAACTTTAGGTTGGGTTAGTTAGGTTCGGTTAGTTAGGTTAGGTTTGAGATATGTAAAAAAAATTTCTACACCAATGTCAATGTAAAATTCCTGTTTAAAAATGCGCCATTCATGCATTCACTCATTATTGATGGTGCTAACTCATTATTGATAAAGACAGAGTTGAAGTAATTAGCTCTCTACCGGAGTAGCGTGAAAGTGAGCGGCGGTGAGTTAAAACTATAGCATAACGTCGGTATGCCTCAACAAAACTCCTACACCAGCACGTTTGATCCCGTTTTCAATCAAGACGGGACAGGACGCTTGCCAATCCGGAAGAATACAGTACAGTACTGTATGTTCTTCCAGAAAAAGCTATAGAGATACTTTTTTTTTGGTGGGTTCACGATATTTTGGCCTCATTTACTTCACAGTGATGTCTCTTTTAACCTAGATGTCGCTATAAACAAAGGAGTGGTGGTAATTAACAGCACAATCTGAAGTACTATAGATAAGTTGTACTGTATTGGATTTGAAGAAATACAGTACTGTAATTCATGTTGCATATTCATATGGCCGCATGGAAAAAGCTTTAAATCCTGAAAGGACGGATAATATCAAGCTTCAGAATTACAATCAGCATGGTTAGTCAGGAAAACGAGAGCAAATCCTCGCATTTCACATTTCAGTTTTTCACTTATACAAAATCAAATTGGTCAGGTAGAACGTTCGCGGGACAGTGAGAGAATAATTTGGCCGCAGTGCTTCGTTCGTGTGCCTTCGCTGAGCTCCTGCTGAGCTACTCTCATTCTCTTCCGCGTCCATACGTGTGTAGAACAGTCGAATAGGTTATTAACACAAAGAATATACAGCAGTTGCTCCTGCTGTGGACTATTTCTGGCGTTCGCGGACCGGCGTGCGGACGTGGTTCATTCGTGCTGATGTGTAAAGAAAGAAAAAAAGTCTGAAATATAAACACAGCAGTGTGGATGAGGTAAAACTTCAAGAATGAATCTTTGCCGCGGTTCTTCGCTCTCCGGCCTAGAAAATTCCTGCGTTTGAAGTGAATTTTGGTATTTTTGGCGCTGCTTTTTATTGAAGAGAACGCGTCGTCGTGATTCATGTGCTGTCCACACATATAGTATTCAGCTCGTCAATAAAGGACGTTTTATATATGCATTACGAACGTGTGCTATATACTGTAGCTATATATAGTACAGTATTGTATTCCGCAGTATGGTTGTATTGGTCTGCTGCAACTACAAAAGTTGCGCACATTAACTTTTTGTGCGTTCAAAAACGTGAGATCAGTGCATATTTACTTCAAGGACACGGAATATTTTTACAATTTCCAATCTAGACATGCTGATGCCGCTGGTGTGATTGAATCGATGGGGATATTGTATAGGGAATGAACACGTTTTGAGGATATATTACGCGGTTGGTTTTTTGCGATCCCGCGCATATGCTGTTAATATAATCATATATTGTACTGTATAACCTATTCAAAATAGAATGCCCCAAAATGAATTTAAAAACTTTTCATAAATTGCAGTGCAGATACGTTAATAATTTCCTGAGAAATTTTATGGCATTATTGTAGACACGTGGGCTAATACCTGCTGGGAGAAGAAATTAATTTGTCCTCTAAAAAGCATCCCTTAAAAAAAATTTTCAACCCTGCTGTATACAATTTTTATTTTTATTTTTCCTGCCTATTACAAATATTTTCTAGGTTCCAAAGACAGAATCAGAGAAAAATGCCATTGAATACTGGCATTAGGGTGAAAATAAGTCTTTTTAGATTACTGTAAATAACATGGATGATAGTTCCAATAAAAATAAATTGCTGGATTCAAAAAATTGTTTTGATGAAAAATTTGTCAGAAAAATATTTTTTACAACGGAATCCTGCTGTATAGTGTAGAATCGCATGACCACAAATCTTCGTACTGTATAAAAAGTTATTGATAATAATATTAATTCATAATGGAGGACAGCGCTCGATTGCCACAATTCATTCAAATTCTTTCACACATTTTTATTTTGAATATTTGTCCCAATCCCAAAATAGCTTGTTTATAACAATATTATAATGTATAAAATCAAACTGTGAACATATATCATTCAAAAGAGCACAGAATGAGCTTCAATTTTGTGGCCTTCGTTTTTTACATAATTGTTTGAATATTATGGTGATAAGCAGCTAAAAACTTCAGTAAATCGCTTATGTAATCCTCGTATTTTTTTCTGGCATTATTGTGTTCGTATTCTGTGTTTGTTTTGTCAACAATTTCAACCAGCTGATTTATTCACAACCAGGCAGGAATGCGTATGCGTTGAAAGCAACATATTAGTTTACATGGCATGTGTGAATTTGCTGAGTCAGCAGAAAATCAAACATATACAGTACCAGCGTTTTTCCGCTCATTTCGTCTCGAATAATGATTCTTGCATGAAGTCAGATTATCCTTCCTTCGAAAATCACATTTAAAAATGTTTTCAAAACAATCCAACTTTGAATTCGGTCATGAATAAAATAATAGTCCTTAATAATATTTGTCGGGAACTGATGCTTGTCAAATAAGTTCTGAACACGGAACGCAGAACCAGGAAACTCGATTCTCAATAATATAGGAGCAGCGCTAATCATGACGGAGCAATTCTTATTCAGATTCAGGTTCAACGGTTCTTATCGTCGATGAACTGATATACGATGGGCTTGGGTTGCCTTGTCTTTCCCATTTAAGGACTTCTAATTAATGCAATATATGGCTCTTAAAACCACCGCCCTTTGAAATTGGGCACCGCAAAGATAAAAGCAAGCCCTTCGAGTTCAAATGAAGCTCGCGACCAAGGATCTGGAAGAAGCATTTTTTTCTGCGGATTTTTTATTCGTGTTTCCAGCAACTTTTACTCCTTGTTTTTTTTTTCTTGTTTATCCACAGTGTTAAGTGTGTTATTTTTTGAGTATATATACAAGTGTATTTGTTTGCAAATCTGCTTCGGGCATTATTGTTCCTTTGATAAATACAGGAGGGCGCTGACATAAATGGCAGCCCAACACATGCAAGGAAAATTTGACTTATGGAAATTGTCCAATAATATGGTCATATGGTCTTATCGACAGATATGGACACCTCCAAGAAAAATAACTTTTTTTCAATGACACTTTTCGATTATTTCTCAAAAATTGAGCGACTCCCATCATAGAAAAAAAAATCAAAATGAAGCTTTCTGTAAATATACTGTAGTTTATTTTCAAAAACGGGCCAATTTTGTGCTTCTCATATGTTAGGTTTTGTTTTTCAACACCAACTATACTGTGTCCTGTGCATCAATATTCAGTATTTAGTGAATTCTTTTCAGCTATTGAATGACATTTTCAGCTAGAAAGCCTGACGTTCTTTCTAAGGTTTCTGCTCTGGTCTACAAACAGGGACCCAGCTTGCAAACATTTTTGCCGGGAATAATTAGACATTTTTTCTAGAAAAGGATGAAACATGTTTCAATTTATCAAACCTAAATCAAAACATGCTAATAAAAACATACTGCTGAAATAAATTGTGTTGGTTATACATTTAAGATTCCATTGTAAGTGTACCAACTGTGTGTGTGTATTTTTTGTTGTTGGACATTTGGTGCCAAAAGGAAAAAAAATATGTCTCTTGGGTTATTGTCTACAGTCTAAACTCTACACAGTTATCCTCTGCATATGTTTTACAGTTAAAGAAAATAAATTTTTTAATACTAAGTGGCAGGCGTTTTCTCCATTTTTATTGTTAAAATCATGAAAAAGGTATTAAATTTTTCTGATTGAAGTTTGGTGGAAAAATGAAATCAAATATGCAGATATTCCTATATTTGTACCCGCAGTGAGAGGTAATTGTCTCTGCACATCTTATTGTGCATAGGGTGGCCCACTGTACTGATGTGCATGTACAGTACAGTATTTTAGTATAACAACGCCAAAAATGAACTCTGCGAAACTTTTTTGAGTATGAAGACAAAATTGATAAGCTTTTTATCATTTATTATTTTTTCTTCTTGTTTAAGTGCTGGAGTGTGCTTGATATGGTGTTTGTGATGATAAAGTGCCAGTTTCAAATGCATTTCTGTAAAGGATCACCAATAATGTGATAATTTTCTTTGGAAAAAATGTGCACCTAAATTTTATCCGGGATGTAGAGGTACTGTAATACAGTAGAATCTTGTTACAACAATTCTCATTATAACAAATTTTTGCTTACGACAATTTTTTTTTCAAGTCCCAGCAGTTATCCTTGAAGCGCAGCTTAAATTAATCTCGTTTTAATTAATTTATCTTCTACAGACTCCCTGGTTTTAACGAGTTTTTTCCCAAATTTAAAAAAATTTAAATTCAATTTTCAGATTTTTTGTCCCAAATTTCCAAATTTTTGGTCCCCAATTTTCATATGATAATTTCCCGAGGCTCATCATCCCTATAGATAGTGGACAGGAAATGTGTCTGCAGCAGAGTCACACCCTTAAAATATTGTACAGGAAGTTAAAAATGGGTTACATCAGCTGAATCGCAGGAAGCCCATGAAATAAATATATCCTGATTAATCTAATATCCAATGTTTCAGGAGCCTAAAAGCATAGTGCCAAGTTTGCCACTAAAATCCGTGAAAATCTTTTCCTTTTCCAATATTCTTCTGTGTTACTGAATTCTGTTTCCAATTTTTAAATTCAATGTCAAATTTGACCATTTCATATAAGACATTTATTTTTGCAGATATTGCAAAGAGAAAAAAAGGGCTACAGTTTGTTAGGCAATAAAATGCTTTTACAGATAATAAGGGGTATGTCAGTAAAGAAATCCATTGATCTTGATATAACACATTTTTAATTACAACAAATTCTTTTCCAGTACCTGGGAGTTTGTTGTAACAAGATTCTACTTATTGGAACAATTCAGTTCAACACCCAGATCTGTTGGTGCTGCTGCCCATAATCCAGCATCTGATTTTATACCAAGTAAATTCATCGACATTACGCGTAGATGTCGCTCTAAAGCTGAATGTGTGACCTTTTCATCAGCAGGATTACATAAGCATGGATCTGATCTTGCGTGCGGGTGATTTATCGAAGGAGAATTGCATCGATTATGCTATTTATGATTGAAATACCGCGAATATATATATACCGGCATGAGATCATTGCTGGAGATTTTCTCTCCGAACCGTGGAAAAAAGTGTTTGTATGTGGTGTTAGTCATGGCTGTGATGGAAATGTGCCAAGGATGCGGCACGGAGGTCAAGCAGGCCGGAATTTGCTTGCATATTTACCTGGAGAGGGACTTTCCAGACATTGAACCTGCTGTTTACAGGTTTGTTTTCTACAGAAAATTTCGAATTACAAGTCATCACCATTCATCAGTTATTAAATAGCGACTTTCGTTCACCGGAAGGCGCCGCGATGATGCATGTATGAAATATTAAATTTGATTCAGAAGACATAATTTTTAACATCTTTCAGAATCGGAATGCATGAATTTATTAAAATAGTTTATCCTTATCTTTAGAATGCACGCAGAATTGACTGGACGCAGAAGGATTGGCCAAACGGATGATTACGCGTTTAGTGGTCCAGCGCTGGAAGACAGCTGCAAGTAATTATTTCGAGTAAAAATTGAACTAATCTATGCTTAGTTCCTTACGGGAAAGTTTAGTCACACAATTTCTATAGTAAAAATTTTTTTCTTCAGGAAGATAAAACGAGTCCTTCACTGCTTCGATCGTATTTTGAAGCGAGACGCTTGCTACTTCTACGAGGATTTCTTCCGGTTCCGCCATTTGCTAGAAAGCTTATGGAAAACATTCGAGTGGTTTTGTGACGTCACGAAACTGAGGCAACGGTTTTTGAGTGAGTTGCGGAATTTTGAATTAACTTGACACGTGGAAAAAATCCAGCAAATGCGTGTCGCAATTTCTCGAGATGATGACATTTTGATCAGTTTTTTTTTCTCGTCCAAAAACAACGATAAAAAATACGCGCAAAAATTGCTGCTGGAAAATTGTCGAAATTTTTCCTGTATGCTATACTTTAGCGCATTATATTCTTAACTCCTCAAATGATGAATTAATCAGATGGGCCAAAAATGTTTGACCATCATCTAATTTCAGAAAGTCATTGAGATATATTTTTTGTTGTGACGTTAGCTATTTTGTTTTCAACCCGACACAGTTTTACTGAGAAATTGGGAATGCCTCGAAAAGGATCGCACAGAAACCTCAGTGTGCAAAACACCCGAGTTACCAAAAAACATTTGGCAGAAAATTCTACGCTCTGAAGTCACCGGCGAATCTGTATGCAGGTTTGTTATAAATTCTTCCTCATTCTTTTGAAACAAAAAAATAGGTGGCATGTCATGATAGTCGTCCATCAGTTGTTTTTTTCCAGGCATAAATTACAATCTTGTAATGCTGCAACAATGTTTCTTTATTTTGCTTTAAAAAAAAAAGGAATTTGAAACAGCAGCGGGACTGCTTGATGTCGCATGGAACTGGCTGTGGCCCTGACGCGACTGAGATTTACGGAAACGCGACGGAAATTTTCATCGACGATTGGTGTCGAGACATTATTTCGTCGTCATCGACGCCGATTTCTTCCCGAAGTTCTTTGATAGTTTTTCTATTGTCTTGTTTATGGATTATTTCCAACGCGATGCATTATTTTGCCCTGAGCTGATTGAATACGAATGTGCTTATTATAAGAGACGATTTTGTAATCATGTGTGTCATTTTTTTCGTATAACAGCTGCTGAAATAGATGAACACATGAAAAGCTACGATGATGAAGGTGGGTTTTGAGTATAACATTCGAAATTAGGACTAATTGAAAATTGATTGATGAAACCTTCCGCATCTAAAGAATAAAGCAGGATGTTGAAAACGTTTTGAAATTCATTGTTACCAAAACGGCGGTATTTATCAGGATCACAAATATTATTTCAACACTTTCAAAATGTTCTTGGATGATGTTGACTTTCTTGAAATTCATCACCGTCACAAAACCGGAGAAAATATTCCGAAAGAATTTCCAGAAGCTTTTAGAATCAAATTTTTGTAATATGTTATTTTTCATTAAAATCTTGACACGCATTTTCAATGTATGCAGTGTATTTTTATCATCTTCCTTGCGCCAGTTTTGGACTCAAAATTAAAATACTTCTCACGGGATTGGCGCAAGATGTTCTTCTATGGCACGAAGTTAAATTCACCATATCAAATATGAATAAAAGAGTTTAGCCTCGACAAGGGAGAAATTTTTCCACTTCCATGACTTCTGAGCTTCACTACTTAGCATAAATGTCTTGGGAGTTGCACAAATCGCAGAAAAATACGCGATAGGCAAACTTTGTCCCGCGTTTTTATGCATGGAAATGTTCGTCTGTATATATGTTAATCTTGTTTTCATGTGACAGAAGGATACGCGTGAATATCTTACAAGATTTGCACGGAGCAAGGAGATAAAGTTTTCTTCTGAGAAAATGAAAGTTGGAATAAAAAAGGAACCTCAATAACTGCTTGTGCTCATCATCAGGTATTGTGCAGAAAAAGCTTGATTTTTGGTCCTGGGAAATTGTATCGTCACCAGTATTACTGAAATCCATGGAAATTGTGGAAGATGAATTTCCACAATTTCCATGGAACTTAGTTCAATGATGCGCATTCCATACATAATTCAGACAAGTACTTCTTATGAACATCACATGTTGAGCCTTTCAGAATTGGCACATGTTGAAAAGTATTGCAATTTCTGAACGCTTACTGCATTCCGTCCACACAATTTTAATTGTGTGGAAAATTCTCACAACTTATTCGTTTCATCCCCACTGAGACTTGATTGATGTGAATTCGTTTTAGCACGAACGTTTATTCAAGCAGGGACCCAGCATATCGCCAAATGTACAGTGAACCGGAAATCAATGTGCCAGAAGATCGAGGCTGGATGCGCCATCCAGGATGAATCAGTTAGAGTATATGAACTTTGAAGATCACTTATTACTCATCTTGGACGAATTCGGAACATTTCGAGGAATAATCAATGCTTTCGGAATCGGAAGTGGATGCAAGGCATAACGGTGACTGCTTTCGTCTTCCAACGCCGAAGAAAAGGTTTCATCCGTCTCGTATTGAGCAGCTCTCTCGGACCAAGCGTTCATTGCGCGATCACTCAGCTCCCCGTGCCAGGCCTGCGTGAAGGTATATAGACGATGACAAACTTATTGTTCAACTGCATTCCTTCATTCGGATTCAGCCAGAACTTTGTTAGGAATGTAAGCATATGTCACCATGTCGTTGAATTTGGCACGGAAGAAAGGTCGTCTTGCGCCCTTTTCAGCAGCGACTTGCAGCGAGCGCTTCAAGGCTGCGCTTGATTCTCGGTGCCGACCTCGGATCTTCTCCAGATACGCCTCCAACATGAACAATCTTGAATAAAATATTGGACATTAGTTTAAATATTTACTGAATTGTTCACTCTTATGTAAGTATATAGGGCGTCAAAAATAACTGCGGAATGTGCTGGAGTGCGACACATTTTCAATAAAACATTCTTTACACAAGCTCAAGCAGTACACCGAGGTTGAGCAATACTGTACAGGTAATTTTATTTTCACGAAGAATAGATGTCACTACTAGTGGTGATGCATTTCTTAAATGGAATACCATCACGTAACGCATTTACTGCAGAATAAGCGGCAATTTATGCGGTTGAAATGAAAGATTTCTGTGCTTCAGAAAATATAAAATAAATTGCCACAAATTTCATTACGATGAATTTATGCAAATAGTTTGGATTCCATTGTTTCGACACGTTCAGCAGCTACCATATCACCCGAACACTTACATAGTTAATTTTTTGTCGAACCTCTTCAATTTAAATTTCAAGACCTTTTGTTAATAAATTGGTGTTGTGTTCTGGGTTCAAGAACACAAGAAAATATCGATGCTAATTATTTCATTTACTTCCTCCACAAGTGAATATATAGGCATTTCATTGCAGAATTATCTGCATCAACAGTAGAAAGTAATTTATATTATTTATATACCTGTACTGGAATTCCTTAAACCGAACACTCAAAATGTATTTCGAGTCCTTAAAATTCAACTAACAATAAGAGGCTCATCTGCGATTTGTTCAGATCAACATATGCGTTCAATCAGCTTCTTCAAAAAATTGACTGGATTTTCTTTCATCTGCAACAAGTTTCAGCAACAAATTAAAATAGAGAAATCCGAAATATCCATTTATGGGGTACTCATGGTCATATGCAGCAGTTATTTAAAATAGTGGATTTTTTAGCATCCAAAAATTGGAAACAATGTTCATGAGCACAATGTCAAAGTTGAAACAACTCACAACAAAAAAAATGACTTCACTTGAATGAAAACTATGGTTTTTTTGTTTTTGCTAAATTTGAAAACAAACCGTGCTGCTCCGATACCAGATTTCTCGAGCCTCCGCTGAATTTCCTTCAAATGATCTTGAGCGTTTGCCAAATGCTCCTGAAATTTGCTCCATTCCTTCGCCTCGTACAGATTCACCAAATCAGTCAATTGACATTCCAGCAACAGCACTTTTGACTGAATTGTTATGTAAAAGAGTTGCCAATTTCGAGGCATCCTCAGCATACACGCCTGCAACGTATACAATTATCGCCGCTCGTATATATGCAAATATTAAAACGGGAAAAAATGGGACAATTTGAAGCTGCAAACAGACTTTTCGATAAAATTCCGCCAACTTTGTTTCCTTCTTCCTTCCGTACCAACATGTCCAGCAAACTAGTAGACAAAAGTGATGGGAATCATCCCCAAATGATTCCACACGACTCAGAAACATGTGAGAAAATTGCCTCATGGATTCCACACTCTCAGTGCTGATTCCTGTAAAATTGGTACTTTATTTCAGTATGTGTCTGAAAGCAAATAAGCGTAAATTATAAATTAGCGGTATATAAATTTATTCAGATGTTGGACTCCTGCAAGTTGGGTTGACACTAATATACGTCAGATTATGGTACAGTATTTATCGTGGTTTATTTTTCTGTCATAGTTGAACAAATTTACGTATTCTTATAATTTAGATAGTTTTAATTTTAGGTTCGTTGAGAATGGCTTATTACTTGCTCATCAGGTCAAGTACAGTATTTGGCTGATCAAATACTAGGGAACGTAAATTACATATTTGGTTCACGAATCTATTGGACACATTCCGGCCCATAAAAAATGATACACTAAACGTGTAAACAATTACAGAAAATAAATCACAGCACAAAAGAAAGCATACAAATGATCATTTTACAAGAATGAAACAAATAACAGGGCAATTAATAAGCACGAATGAAAACATGAAGTGCTCAGCCTGTTTTTCCATATATTTTGCAAGTGAGTAAAACATTTTGAAAAGAAAATCTGTTTTATCTAGTTTTTCAAGAATATTGAAGTTGATAGATTTTTGTGGTTGAAATAGGTGAGAATAAAGAATACCGTGAATTTTCGGAATTGAACTGCTGCTGTATGAAGAAATTTCCAATTCAGCACCTTTTTGAATAAAAATGGTCCCTTCTTTTAGGCGCGGTTAGCTAATATTAAAATAAATTGTTGAGGTACGTTTTTCATCTATCACGGGCTAAAATTCATAACTTAACGAAAACTCCACGTTGATTTTACAAAATGTATTACAATGAGATCTCGTTTTAAAGAATAATCCCTTAAAACGAAGTCGTTCCCTATATACCTAATATAAACAGCCACAATATTAAATGAGTTACTGTACAGTATAACGAATGTTTCGTTATAACAAAGCTCACTTGATCGATGGTCCCATAATAGCTTCGTTGTAAAGGGATATTTTACTGGATCAATAAAAATTACGATAATTCTTACCCTAAAAAAGATGAAAAAAAAGAGAAAGAATATTCCTGATTCACCGATATCAAGCAGAGTCAACATGCACATGAGAATGTAGTCGATTCTCAACGGATCAAAAGAAGGTATAGCCTGAACATTAGCTTTCAGCAATCCCATCCCCAGCTTCAGACCTTGAATATCCAAACTTCTGGTAAATGGAACCACAGCCAGCAATCGAAACAGCTTAAAGAAAAAATAAACCATCAGAAAATGAATACAGTACATAGGAACCCGCGCGAAAACTATTATTTCTACTGCCCAGTTTCAAATGTCTGGCCTTATTTTGGGCTGAATAAGTATCACACTTGAAGTCAATGTCATACCGCTTTCATTTCTATGCACAGCAGTCCATAGATGTTAAAGAATAACCTACCTTGACATAAATTTGTAATATTTGCTTAGTTGTGGATCAGGAAATTGGAAATTGAAGTATAGTTCAAAATTTGGAAATAAAAGGCAGAATCAGCCTGGGACTATGCCGGGAATCCTGGTGGATTTCCTATTTTAAATTGGGTGAATGTATTTCGAATTTTGTCCCACAATAAAGTATTTTCAACACAAAGTTTTAACGACACTTCAACAACTCAGCAGAACTCTTGAATATACAATAATTCTGTAAGCACTTCACAGTCCCAAAGTTTGATTGCGAATGAATTCGTTCTTTGGTAAAACTCGGGAGCAGCGGAAATTGAATCTGGTTTTAATTGTTTTTAAGGTGCTGGTGGCGTTTTCCTTGAAAAATGGTTATATTTGATAAGTTGTTCTATTGTGTTGCTCGGTTTTTCGTAGTTTTTAATATTTTACTTCTAATATTATTTGGCATGCGCGTGCGGTTTACCAACAATAGAGATTGAAGAAATGAAAATTTGACAATGTCACTCATAAGTTGTTCTATTGTGTTGCTCGGTTTTTCGTAGTTTTTAATATTTTACTTCTAATATTATTTGGCATGCGCGTGCGGTTTACCAACAATAGAGATTGAAGAAATGAAAATTTGACAATGTCACTCACTGAAACGTAGCTGTTGTCCAAAGGAAGCCCAGCATTTACAGGGTAGTAAGTCATGGACAAATCGTTGGCCTCCTGAAGTGTTCCTTTAGTGCTCACCAGCTGCAGAATCGCTGTGATGTAATGATCCACGTGCACCAGTTCCTCGACGCTGAAGTTGGTTTTTCTACTTATCAGTGCCAAGGAATGTTGCACGAGATGCTAAAAAGTGTAGGAATCAATTCCACAATTAAATGAAGAAATTCCCAGCTTTTATTTAGCGGATGAAATCATTATATACGCTCTTACACAAGAACAACAAAAAATCCTCCCAAATACATATTGTATGTTGATTTAAAATTAAGCTCTGCATGGGAATCTAGAGGGCTTTTTTCTCATCAATTATTATTTTGATAAGTTTTATATTTATGAGCTAAAATGATCAATGATGTAATCCATTTGGACAAGGGATTCGTAGAAGTTTTAGTCAAGGAACGTTTTATGAGACTCATGAAATTTCCACATTTATTGCCCTTATAATTATCTTGTTTCGAATTTTTTTCTTAAATTAAGTCAAGGAATTTTTCAGACCGTGAAAGTCCAAATCAATCTTTTTTAAATCGTTTATTGCCTTATCTCTCTTCGCCTTTTTTTTCAAGATATTGACATGCAACATTAGAAGCCAACAGAAATATGTTCAAATAAATATTGTACTGTACCTCGATTAAAAAAAAAACTGGGAAATTTCGAATAAGTTGTCTAGCTTGAAGTTATGAGCTAAAATGCTCAGTAATATTTAACCAATCGGAAAATGAATTCAGGGAGGTTTTCGCCAATAGGCATTTTTTGAGGATCATGCAAATTTTAATGGCGATTTGACTTTGGTCATTTATCGTTTTATCCCTTTTGGTTTCGAGTCTTTTTCGTGAGATTGAGTCAAGACCATTTTTGAGACTTCTGCAATTTTTTAATTGGCCTTTTTCCTTGTCATTTATTGTTTTCTCCCTCTTTTTGTTTTCGCTCTTTTTCAAGACAGACATGCAACATTGAAAGCCAACAGCAATTCAGAAAAAATACATATTTCACATCGATTTATAATTTTAAAATTAAACTGGGAAATTTCGATCAAGTATAGTCTAGCTTGAAGTTCTGAGATAAAATAATCAGAGATATAATGCAATGTGGCAATGGATTTCGCGAGGTTTTCGTGAAGGCATTTCTTCTGAGACTCTTGAAATTTCTAATGGAACTTTACATGTTGACATTTATCTCTTTTATCCCCCTTTATTTGTCACGTGTCATTTTCGTAAGATTGAGTCAAGGCATTTTTTTGAGATTCCTGAAATTTTTAATGTCCATTTGCCTTCTGTCGTCCATTGCTTTTATTATATCCTCTTATTTGTGTTTTTTCGTAAGATTTGAGTCAAGGGATTTTTGAGACACCTGAAATTCCTGATCGTCCTTCTTCCTCGTCATTTATCGCTTTCCCCCTTTTCTTTGTTTTAGTTCTTTTTTTTTCAAGTTCGGCACGCAAAATTAACCTTGAGAAAAGATGGCTTCGCAGGTAGCCAGCAGCAAGTCTCTAGGCAAAGAGCGTAGCCCACGACCAAATGGGCAAAGTGACAAGGAGCAGCCTCCATGGCATGGATGCTCATCAGGGCAGCAACCCCAATGGCGTAAATGGCATCATCATCGATCTTCCGAAGACACGCCACCAGGGCAATTAAGCAATAGCTCGCTTCCAGCAATAACCAGGCTCTGTTGGTATCTTTTTTTTTTTTTTGTGGACACAAGAGAGAAAAGGAAATAAAACACGAACGATATGCGACGACAATAACGCACATATTATCATCATTAATCGAAGACTACTATAATGATACTCATTTCTTGATCCAATTTATTACGCGGCTGTAACTACATATATACAGTGAGACCCCCACATGCGGACACCTTGACCTGAGGACAATTCAAAATAGGGACACTTATTATCCCATAAAAAAACTAATAAAAAAGGCCCAACATGAGGAAACTGACTCAATATACAGGGACATTTTCTGATAAAATTGCAAATACATTTTAGGCCATATTACAAGAAACAGATGTTTCCAACCCTAAAATTGATGCAAGAAAAGTTCTTGGGCATTTCTTTTACCAATTTAACATCCACTTATATTAGCTAATTAAAAAAAAGTACTTCCAGCATAGGGTGACTTCCTTCTCCCTTTTTCACTTGAATGTTATTTTTACAGAGAATGCCAACATTTCTATGTACTGTACAGAGGTATCAGTATTAAATTCCCCAAATGTTCGTATTGTGTTGAAATATATATTTGAATCATTTTAAATTGGGAGACAATTTTATTTTCATGGAATTATGGTGGATATTTAATATCTATACAACAATTTAAAATTATTTAATGTGAGTCTAAGGGAAAATGAGACTTGACTTAGGGACATTTTGACTTAGGGACACTCTTGATGCACCAATTATGTCCACATCTCGGGGTCTTACTGTATGTACACCGCAACTTTAATTACCTGATGCTAAGACGACCCCTTGGTAGTTTTCGCTGTGTCTCATGATGGAAGTTTGCAAATTCGTCAAAGCGTGCCAATGTTTGCGAATGTCGTCTTTCGGGAATGAGTAGTTGAGTTCTTCAAGTGCGGATTTGAGCCATTTGATGGCTGAATCAGTTTCTCCGTATGCTATCAAGTAATATACGTATGACATGGTTTATTTGCTCACGATTTCTTTCATTTATCTACAACAAGTTTGAATTGTAATTCTGCGTTTGAGAATTATTTTTTTTGCACTCCTCAGCAGTCATTGGCAAACAATTATGACTCGACTCGGCATTCATTTAAGTTTAAACGATCTATCATCAAATAATCAGGTTTCAACCCATAATTTAAACATAATATAAATAAATTCAATTGAAGGTAACTTATTTCATAATGGTTTGTGCTTTGTTATACAGTTTTCCAAAATTTTCAGCAGATGAAAATGGCACCTTTGCTGATGAAAGCTCTCAAGCGCATTGTCCGAGCCTTGACCAAAGTGCAGTAAATCCCAAATTCCGGGTCATTCTCCATGGACTCCAAGAATGGCGTGTCTGCTTTCAAATCTGCTGACAAGGTTTCAGCATCGTTCAAGAGTCCATTTGCTGCCAAGTTCACAGCAGTGTTCAACAATGCCAAATGAGCTTTCATTTTTGCTCCTGATGTCATGCCAAAAAAAAGGGAAGGATATGCTTCAGTGCGTGCGATACTCAGAAAACCCCACTGGGAAGGTATGGTTACGAGTAATTTACTGAAAAACCTCTTTCTATACGACCTTTCTTTTTCACACTAATTTGAAATTTTAACAAATTGATATGATGGAAACCTTGAAAAATTCCATTATTTAGAAGTAACAATTTCCGTTTGGATACAGACATTATTGTGTGGGATAGTGTAAGGGAGATTTACCTCTGGTATTGATTTCCGATTTGACCAAGTGTTTCCTCAGCATCAAATAGATGTCGCTCACAGTCGTGTAACAAGTACAATACAATATATTAGATGCCCTTGATCGGAACCGCCTGACAAAGTGAGAGGACCTACTATTGTCGCGTAAAACGTAGTCCATTTGCCTTATTCCGAGTGATTTGAAGCGGAACGTTCGACATGGGTAAACGTCTAGACCTTTCAAAGTTCTCCCCAAGCTTCCCTAGTTTTTATTGGTCGTAATTCTTGTTTGAGACACTTGATATTATTTCAAAATAATATACAATGCAAGAAATGTCAAAGAGTTAGGTTATTTAAAAAAAAAGATGTACGGGGTGGGCCAAGATAGTGGACCAATTTTTTACTTGAAAAAGCTCACTAATACAGTATGTACAAACACACAACCCATTTTTTGGTCCTGATTTAAAAACAAAAAAATGTGTGCAGGGTACTGGAGTGCATTTGAAAAAAAAGAAGATAAAATAGCGCACCATATTCAAGTACGTTGAAAAAGATGGAAGAATCTTCAGTCTCGGGATCCTCTTGACCCGACGAAAATCCGACGAATTTCCCTACAAATCCCGTCAGGCTGTCCCAGAGCCCCACTGATGTCGGGTCTCCTTGCACTTCATCCCCTTTATCCACTTTCGGAGTCCTAGTGGATCTATTTTCTGAATTTATTCTCTTATTGCGTTCCTGAGCTGTTTCACGAATGCTGGTACTCCTCTTGAAATTCTGCTCCAATTTGTTGTAATCCGCCTCCGCTGATGCGTGAAACGATTGCAATGGGCTGTAGATTAAATGGAGCGTAAATCTTACTTTAATGAAAAACGATTTAAATCGGGATGCTGGGACTGGGAAAAATGCGAAAATTTGCGTCACAAGTCTTTATTAATAATTACCGTATATTTTCACTCGAGTATATCCCGAACCTTCAATTATAATAAGGCATGCACCCACATTTTTTCAGCTGAAAATTTGGATAAAACTGTATCCCTGAGAGATTTGCACATTATTTATAAATACTGAAAATTCAAATACTTCGAAAATAAAATGCATCAGAATTTGAACTATGGACTCGAATTGTATCCAAGTTGAATGCTAATTTTCGATCATGTCAATTTTTTAAATTGTCTCTTGGAATTGACAAGAAATTCCCTGTTGGAATCAAGTAAATGGGATGCAGCAAAACTTTAAATTTTTATTTGAAATGATATGATGCACCTTCTTCTCTATTTTTTACAAATTTTTGGAAAAAGGTGTGCTTGTATAGTACAATACAGTACTTGAGTACCGTCTTATAACATGAGAAAGACTTCGTAACAAAAAGTCTGAATCATGTCATTAAACTCTAAGCTTTTTGGAACTTCTACATCTTAGGCACTTAGAGCGTCGATAATTTTTAATTAAAGAAAGGAGCACATTACTCACATTACGAGAATGATAATTGTAAATAGAGTAATGCATGTAAATGCTTTGGATTCCTCATTTTTTGACGGTTGGTTCAAGAATTCCTTGAAAGTTCGCGTCATAACATATTTCAGAAGCTGTTATTCGTTGAGATTATTCATCGAGACGGGTTTCAAGTTCAAAATTGGTCCATCTTCGAAAATGCATACATTATTTGTAAAGAAACCTGAGAGACTAAATTTTCAAAAATTCAAACTTTGAAAATCACGAATTATGCGGAACACAGAGAAGTCTCAATTAACCGCAATGTTCGGTTGCTTCTTTTAAATAAGAAAAGTAATTTAAATATAATAAATGTGAACTGTTTCATAAAATTAGTTTGCACCTTTTGTCATTTTCAAAGAGTGTTTTTAGTGAGACTTTTACACGGGATGAGGTTCTTACTAAAAATGCGGCTAAATAGAAATCTAAATCTTTTAATATGGATCTAGGAGTAAAACGAGAATATAAGCGGAAAATGTCTCGTTTTTCAATCCAACAGATTATCATAAAATTCCTCGAGCATCAAATTCCGTGTTAGGTACGTATTTTTAAATAAATAAAAAAATATAAAAATATATCATGTACAGTATATATTATTTCCGAGTTTGCTTAAATCGTGAGCACTCTTACTCATCGTTGGGTTCACCGAGCGGAAATCCGGTTATCTCCGGAGATAATCTCCTTCTCTGAATGTCGTCCCAATGGGAAGTGAATGCGAGTTCTCGTCCGCGAGCAGAGAGAACATCTTCATTCGCATCAGGATTCGCGCCAATGTCGAAAATCGGCTCAAAATCCGTCAGATCATCATAATCCAAATCCGTGGCTTTGCGAGTGAAAAATCCTGGATCTTCGTGTCGATGAAGACGCGACTGTCGATGACAAATTTGATATATTTTTAAAATTTAATTTTAATGATCATTGCATCACCTAGAAAACTATCGATGTAAAACCAATGAATTTTTCATTCTTGATGACTCATAGTGAATTTGATCAATTCCTACATCGATAAAATGCAGTATATTTTCTTGACTGATGATCTTTTTTTAAAAACAGTTTATCACTTGAAGCATGGTCCAATGATGGCAGACAAAGATCAATGAGCAAAACTTACTTTCAAAAGGTCTATAATTTTACATTTCACCTTCTTTTATCTTGGAAGACTCCATTATCCGAGGTAAAATCAAACAACGAGCAGAGGAACATTTTTCTAAAGATTTCTGATGCGTTTCATCAAATGTCATTTTTATACTGGGATGCATCAAAAATTCGCGGTTAATCAGTTACGCATGATGATCAAGTCACTTCTTAATTTCATAGATTCCCAAATTTCAAATAAATTATACGATCTTGAGCAACTTTACAGGGTCAGTTCGTCGTCACAGCAGGAGCAAAGCGTGTTGCGGCCTTCGACGCTTGCATCAAGCATCCCGAAGTTGTTTTCTTCGAGCTCGAGCTTGCAATAACGACGAAAGGACGCTTCTAAAAGAGGCACCAGGGTTGCTAGCTGGCTGGATTAGAAATGAATGCCAATATTGATTAGTGAGACTGAAATGCCGTGCTTTTCTTTCAATGCTTTCAAAATGGCCGAAACTCGGATAATGGGACACAGTTATTACATATGCGGAAGATGTGGCGTAATATATTCTCGAGATCAATAAGCAAATGAAAATGTTGACATGCAGAAAAGCTTTGCAGGTCATCTAATATATAAGTTTGAGAAATAATGCTGGAGGTTTTCTTTGAGGAAATTTCATTGCTTTCTTTTTGCTGAGTTTTTTTGTTTCTTATTCTAACAGATGCAAAATTTCATCATACAGTTTTCTGCTATTGTTGGGGAACCACGTACGCACCACCAAATAAAGTTATATTAATAAAACCTATAAAAAACAAGCAACTACAATTAAAACCAGCCCTCAAAGGGAAGTCACTCTCAAGGTTAACTACACTCACAAAAAGAACAATGAAAACTGGAACCAATTTCCGTTTTTTCCTCTCGTCAAAACAAAATTCAAGCCACATTCGAAATGGAACTTTTGCTGTGTGCAGTGTACAAAATTCCAAATTTGAAGAGTTCTGCTGAGTTGTTAAAAATGTTATTGAAGTTATCTACTCAAAAATTGTGTGTTGGGACAAAAATTAAAATGCAATTTAAATAGTTTTGAATAGGAAATCCTAAAAGGATTCCCGGCGTTGTCCCAGGCTGATTCAGTTTTTCAATTCCAATTTTCAAACTTCATTTTATCCTACAGTTTGATCCACTAGCAATTTTCTTCATATTTACGTTGAGTTGAGTTATTTCCCAACAGCTATCAAACGTTTTTAAAACAACAAAATCTTCTCAAGGTCTGGGCCAAGTGTTAACTTCTTTATAACGAGATTTTAGTACACCTTATATAGACCAAATCCGTGTGCTGTATTATATCAAATTGCAGTACAGTACATTAAAATGTTCATGCAATTTCAGAAAAAAATTAAATAAAGGTTCGGCCACAAGTGCTGGCAACAACTTTTAAAATTTCACGTGGTTCTTCTGAAGAATTGCATAAAATGGCGGCCAAAAACTTCCGGAAGGAAGTTTCTCTTCTACACTCTCATCTGTCTCAATCAATAATCATACAGTACTGTATTTTTTATTTAAGGGATAGTCAAACATCACGAATAGGGCTTATGTGAAAGTTCAAAAAAAAAAGAATGGCTATTATTTTTTTTAATCTTTGACCATGTGCCCATTCTTGGATTCACAGTGCTAAGAAATCCGTTGGAATTTCATTAAGAATATTCTGTAACGGACAGACGTGAAACTGGCTGGTGTCCAGGTCAATTAACAGTTTTTTTCTGACTTACTGAAGACTCCGCGTAAATTCATTCAAATTAATCTTTGAGCGCACACGGAAATTCCTTCGAATGAGACACGATATTATACTGTACGTATCGGTTCTTCAGAACGGTATAAAGCCATCGAGAGGACTTTTGAAAATTGATTCGTCAGAAGAGAAAACAAAAATATAAAAGTGAAAGCCTCACGTAATAGTCGAAAGATTTGTCGGTTTCATCAGTCAGCCAAGAAACAGTGGGTAGACCTAACCTAACTTTACCTAACCACCTCCCAAAATCAGTTTCAGCAGAATGCAGAAAAATAAAATTCAGTTTCTGGTAGGTTGTTGTGATTATGAACTCGTCCTAAAGATTTGTCTGGATGCTAGTGCGGTCTAGGAATGAGGTACAGAGATAACAGGAAAGTACCACATTGGTACTGAGATAACAGGAAAGTACCACATTGGTACTGAGATAACAGGAAAGTACCACCAAGTAGAGGTTTCCTTCGAGGAAACTTCATCGCTTTTTTTACTTGCTGAGTTTTGTTGTTGTTTCTTATTCAAACATATGCAAAATTTCATCATACAGTTTTCTGCTATTGTTGGGGAACCACCTAGCACCACCAAATAAAGTTTAATTAATAAAACCAATAAAAAACAATACTGAGCAATACTGAGATAACAGGAAAGTACCACATTGGTACCGAGATAACAGGAAAGTACCGATGAATATTTTTCTAAAGATTTCTGATGCGTTTTATTAAATGTCATTTTTATACTGGGATGCATCAACATTTCGCGGTTAATCAGTTAGTACGGTCCTTACGGATGATGATCAAGTCACTTCTTAATTTCATAAATTCCTTAATTTAAAATAAATTAGGATCATGAACAAGTTTACAGGGTCAGTTCGTCGAGTGTCGTCCTCGTTTCGCACAACGCCGGAAGCTGCGAACGTAGTTCGTAGGGCTTCAACAAAAGAAGCTCGAGCTCGAACGTTATTGCTGCTTTCCTGCGAAGATTTTCTCCGTGGTCCCAACGATCCTGGCTGGATTAGAAATGAATGCCAATATTGATTAGTGAGACTGAAATGCCGTGCTTTTCTTTCAATGCTTTCAAAAAGGCCGAAACTCGGATAATGGGACACAGTTATTATATATGCGGAAGATGTGGCGTAATATATTCTCGAGATCAATAAGCAAATGAAAATGTTGACATGCAGAAAAGCTTTGCAGGTCATCTAATATATAAGTTTGAGAAATAATGCTGGAGGTTTTCTTCGAGTAGGAAACTTCATCGCTTTTTTTTCTTGTTGAGTTTTGTTGTTGTTTCTTATTAAATCATATGCAAAATTTCATCATACAGTTTTCTGCTATTGTTGGGGAACCACATATACGCACCACCAAATAAAGTTAAATTAATAAAACCTATAAAAAACGAGCAACTACAATTAAAACCAGCCCTCAAAGGGAAGTCACTCTCAAGGTTAACTACACTCACAAAAAGAACAATGAAAAATGGAACCAATAATTTCCGTTTTTGCCTCTTGTCCACCAAAGAACAAAATTCAAGCCACATTCGCAATCCAACTTTTGCTGTGTGCAGTGTACAAAATTCCAAATTCGAAGAGTTCTGTTGAGTTGTTATAAGTGTTATTGAAGTTATCTACTCAGAAATTGTGTGTTGGGACAAAAATCGAAATACAATTTAAATAGCTTCAAATAGGAAATCCTGAAGGGATACCCAACCGTGTCCCAGGCTGATTCTATTTTTCAATTTCAATTTTCAAACTTTATTTTATCCTACATTTTGATCCACTAGCAATTTTCTTCATTTTTATGTTGCAGTGAGTTATTCCCCAACAGCTATCGAACGTTTTTAAAACAGCAAAATCTTTGCAAGGTTGGGGCCAAGTGGTAACTTCTTTATAACAAGATTTTATAGCTGCATATAGTATACCTTTTCTCTGTAGACCAAATTTGTGTATTACAGTATATCAATTTGCAGTATACCGCATTTACTTGAGTACCACGCGCACCTTTTTTTCCCAAATTTCAGAAGAAAAAAAGGGGTGCGCGTCATAAGCAGGTACAAAATTTTCAAGAAGTTTTAGGAAGTTATGTATGCATTATACTTAATTATAATGGAGAAATTTGGGACAAATTTAACAAGAAAACATTTTTGTAATGAAAAAGTTGAAAATTGATCACATTTTTGTTCAATTCACGCCTGAAGTCAAATTTTTTGTTTTTATTTTTGAAATTTTATGGTTTTAGATTCCCTAAAAATTGGGGGCACGTCTTACTTGGGGATAAGATTTGTGCAAAAATTTCAACTGAAAAACCCCTGTGCGTGCCTTACTCAAGGGTGCGTGGTACTTTAGTAAATACGGTATTAGAATATACAGGTAATTTCAGAAAAAATTAAATAAAGGTTTGGCCACAAGTGCAGGCAACAACTTTTAAAATGTCACGTGGTTCTTCTGAAGAATTGCATAAAATGGCTGCAAAAACTTCCGGAAGGAGGTTTCTCATAATCTACACTCTCATCTGTCTAAATTAACAATCATACTGTATTTTTTATTAAAGGGATAGTCAAACATCACGAATAGGACTTATGTGAAAGTTCGAAAAAAATAGAAATTATGACTGACATTTTTTTTAGTTTTAACCATGTGACCATTCTTGGATTCACAGTGCTAAGAAATCCGTTGGAATTATATTCAGAATATCCTGTAACGGACAGACGTGAAACTGGCTGGTGTCCAGTTCAATTAACAGTTTTTTTCTGACTTACTGAAGACTCTGTGTAAATTCATTCAAATTAATCTTTGAGCGCACACGGAAATTCCTCCGAATGAGACACGACATTATTCTGTATCGGTTCTTCAGAACGGTCTATAAAGCCATCGAGAGGACTTTTGAAAATTGATTCGTCAGAAGAGAAAACAAAAATATAAAAGTGAAAGCCTCACGTAATAGTCGAAAGATTTGTCGGTTTCATCAGTCAGCCAAGAAACAGTGGGTGGATCCAAGTCCCTGGTAAGAATAGGAGACAGTCCTAACCTCGACGAAATGGCTGTAGAATTTTCCGTCACTCGCACATCAACTGCTTCTGTCTAGCGAAATATGAAAATATTTGACTGACGAAATGTATCCTAGTATATTTACATCACGAAAATTTCCAATAACAATTATCAAAAACTCACCAAAAGGAGGAAAAGTACGGTATTCCTTTAGGCTATTCAACCCTTCTAGCTCGTAAATTACAAACCGGATAAACGGGAAAATTTTAAATTGGTATGTCACCTCCCAGGTCTCAAAAGCAGCAGAATTTTCAATTATTATTCGGCAAACAAGCTAGATAAAATAAAAATAAACGTAGTATTGTATTCGAAAGATGTTGGCATGATTTTGATTGTAAACTTTACCAACTCCAAAAATCTAGAGTAATTCAATTGCGGTTGTGTTCATTCAAACATACCACCTAAGTTTCCGGTTGTGATTCGAACATTGAATATTCAAATCAAAGCATAAATATTTACTGTTGTAAAAATGTCTCCAGTCTGGCAAAAAATTTCTCTTCCGAATTCCTAGTTAAAAATCCACGAAAATCAGACCCTTATATTACATGCCATATTGATCCCTTTGTACAACATCAGCAAACAGCCAAAGAGACGAGCCATGAAAATTAAGAATAATGAAATAATTAGCATACTGTTAAAATTGATTGAGTTCCCATTCCCTTTAAAAATTCCATGTCGACAAAAATGCATAAAAATTGATCACTAACACTGACGAGAGATGCTCCCGTGGTAAAGGAAGTTCCGTTGCACGCCAAACAATATGGCGGAAATTGCGACAAAACATCAGCGACAATTGAGTGGATTTCCCGTTTTTGCAGAGACATCATGGCATTCAAAATCACGCGTCTAGTCAGCGGACTAGAAAATCGCAAAGCTTTGCAAGGCAATGTCGTCTCTAATGTTTCCGGATTTGCCTCTGAAAATAAGGCAAAAATAAATTTGTTCTAAATGGCATCCGTCAAAAGACAAGCTTTTCAAACTCATCGCAGGATTTTACACAAAAAAATTAGCAGGCATGTTAATTTGAAAGTTAAATCATGACTGTCCTACAGGCGCCTCAAAAAGGTGATTCTTTTTCGAAATTTCGAAAATCAAACAGGATATCTCTCGACGTTTTCATGCATTCGCATCTCTTAGCAAAGGTTTTTTCCACATTTTTCATGTTACAGTACTACTTTTGTATTTAATCTCCAATCTGAACATTATTCCTCTTATCTGTACAAAGGCGGGAAGCAATCTATTAATGCAGGTGAACCTCAATAAGTTGAACCTCCCAAGTCAGCAAATTCCTCCATAATTTGAATTTTTTTCAAGCCCCTGTCTGAATTCCCTTATAGAATCAATTTGTTAAAGACCTCCCTAACTGGAAGTCTTTTTCTCTAAAACCTCTGTGAGTCAGATTTTCTGAGGCCTCCTGGTTATTATTTCCTTGAAATATGAAAGAGAAAATTATTAAAACAAATAATTTGGTGGATCTTGAAAGGAAGTGAAAGAATAATACAGTACAGTATAACAAATAAACCCCTGCCTCTGAGTTCAGCAAGGTGTAAACTCATAAAGGAGCAAGTTTAGGCCCAAAATATCCTAATTTATGATTTCCCACACTTTTTTCACTTCTCCTCACAACAAAAGTGTTTGTTTCCTCAACTGGAAACCTCTGAAAATCAACACCTCCTCAAGTCAAAACCTCCCTAAGTCAAAGTATTTTCCTGGTCTCTGGGAATTCGACTTACAGTGGTTCAACTGCAATATTCATTGCCCAGTTCATCAATTGGCTGTTAATTCAGTATAATGGCAGAGTCAATGGTTAAATTGGTTGGTTAGCTCAGAATATTGATGGATTAATTTAATTTAGGTTAAAAGGCCCTTTAACACTAGGTTCTGACTTCTTGACTTCTCCTCTCAAAGAGGAATGAGGGTTTTATACCCAGGTGCTTGGACTGGGTCAGGAAGAAATCAAGTGATTTTTTTGTGGCTCATGATTGGCCAATAAAGGAAAATCAAAGAAGTGAAAACCACTTCTTGTCCTTGAGTGAGGCTCAGTGAGTCTTGCAAAAACAGGATTTTTGCAAGGCTCACAGGCCTCAGAAATCCTACAAGTTTTGGGGTCCGGTTTCAACCGGATGCCAGAGCTGCATTGCTTTGGTCCGCAACAGGCGGGAAGCAATCTATTAATACAGGTGAACCTCAATGAGTCAAACCTCCCAAGTCAAATTCCTCCCTAAGTTGAATTTTTCAAGTCCCTGTCAGAATTCCCTTAGAATCAACATATTGAAAAACCTCCCTAACTAGAAGTCTTTTTCTCTAAAACCTCTGCAAGTTGGCTTTTCTGAGGCCTTCTGGTTATTATTTCCTTGAAATATGGAAGAGGAAATTATCAAAACAAATAACTTTGTGGATCTTGAAAAGAAGTGAAAGACTACTATAGCAAATAAACCCCTGCCTCTGCGTTCAGCAAGGTGTAAACTCATGAAGGAGCAAGTTTAGGCCCAAAATATCCTCATTTATGATTTCCCACACTTTTTTCACTTCTCCGCATTTGTTTTCACAAACAAAGGAGTTGACCTTTGGAGACTTTTAGTTGTGGAGGAGTTCAGTTTTGGAGGGATTCAGTTTCATAAAAGGACCAGAGACCCTTAAGCTGAATGTCACCAAGTTGACGTTATAAAAAAACAACACTAAAAGCATAACACAGCAAAAAGAGGAATTGATTGAATGAGGCAAATAAGCTTTTCTTACCGAGCAAACACCGACACAACAGTTTTTCCGAATATTCGAGGCTTTTGTAACTTCCAGATGCGCGTGGATCTGGCGAATCCGACGCTTTGGACAAAGATCTTGAAGCAGCTGACGGTTAGCTTCGGGACTGTGATTGACCAGGATATTTTATACATATTTTGTTTTTTCTTGTTTTAGGGAAGGTATTTATAAAGTTCTTTTGTTAAAGAGTCTTTTTTTTATCTTTCGTTCAGCTCGAAGAAATCGTATTATTTCGGCTTTAGCATGAATAAATACTGTTATACTTACGTTAGCGCAAATATGAATGACTCTAGTTCTATAGCATCGACATCAACTCATTATAGCGAAAGTTTCTTGTAGGGAAGGAGGAGAAGGAAGATGAGGATGAGGAAGGACAGGAAAGAGGAGCAGGAGGAAAAAGTGGAGGTGGAATAAAGGGAACAAATAGGGGAAGAATGAAAAAGGAAGACAAGGAGCTTCAACATTGAAATACTGTAAAGTAAGACCCCAACATGTGGACAGAATTGGTGCATCAAGAGTGTCCTGAACTCCTAATGCTGGAATGTAAGTTGAGTAAAATTTTCCCTTGGACTTCAATGCTATGTATTTAATTGGTTCTCCTTTTTGTAAAAAATTATGAGTAAGTCCTCAACAATTTTTAATAAAAATTGGTTCCCTCACCTTCAAATTGTAGAAAACAACAGTTCAGAGCAACCACATAGAATCTGATATCAAAAAGAGACCAAAAAGCAAAGAAAAAGAATAAGCCTTGCTAGAATACACACAGATGATAGAAAAAAAAACTCTGAAAAAAAAATCACAAAATCAGCTTGCTTTTGATCATGAATTAAGATTGAATTTATCATGAAATATTTTTAAATGTTGGTAAATATAAATACAGTAGCATGATTTTTTTAAATATATCAGAATTAAAAACTTAATTTTTTTAAATTTTGGGAAAATTCCAAAAAAAAGTTCCTAACTTTGTTGAGCCAATGTCTGGATGTAAGGCCTGGTTTTTTTTTACAGTTTTCAAGTATCCCTAAATCAAATCATCCATAAGTTGGGGGGTCTGCAAATATTGGGGTCTCACTGTATATATAGGCACAAAAATACACATGGAAAATACTGCTAAATACTAAATTATTTGCAAGTAATCATATTTTTTTTCAAATTTTTGAAATACCTCGAATCTTCCATGAAATGTTTACCCGAAAGGTGCTCCGTTATTTCAACAACAGCATCCAAGTCAGCAGAGGTCACAATGGGATCCGACGGATGAACTTCCCGCAAACATTCCAAGTATCCATGAATCACAAGTTCCCGGGTCGCTATAAAAAATATATTTTTCTGAATATTTTTCTCTTGTTGTCATTTATTGCCTGAAAATGTAACTTTAAAAACATCATAATAATATGCTGCGTTGAACTTGAATGAAAGCGAGCGTACAAAACAGTGGTATAATAAGTTGACTGAAGACAAGCACATTTCAAGTTTCATTTTTAAGTTCAGGAAACAGGAAAAAAAAAGGCTTCAACTGACTTTGAAACAGACTTCAAAACATATTCCGAACAGCGCTCTACAATGTTGAGAAATGTTTCACTCTACATACTTCAAATGAACTGAATTTTTAACAGCAATAATGTGCTTGCTTTCTTAAAATTGATGAAATTTCCAAGAAAAAAGGTTAAATTCCTCCGGTGTCAATGTTTAGGAGGGATTTTTCAGACATTTCACTATTTATATTTGACCTTGTACTTATTGTGTATCTTACATTTTCTTTTCTTTTTTGCTGCATTTTTTTTCTGGACAGTTGGTTTGTGTTTGAATTCAAAATCCATGATTTGTCATGGCTCTATTGGATCCCAGACAAAGGAATTGAATTGTGAAGCCATCAGAATTCAAGTTTTGAATAAGAACTCAAACTCTTTTCAGAGGAGTTCATTCTCATTGCCGAGATTGTCATTTGGCTGTTGGTTGGTTAGCTCAGAAGAATCAATGAGGTAATTTAAGTTGAAAGGCCCTTTTACACAAGATTCTCACTTCTCCTCTCAAAGATGTATGAAGGCTTTTATGCCCAGGTGCTCAGAATGGGTCAGGAAGAAATCAAGTGATTCTTTTGTGGCTCATGATTGGCCAATTTATGGAAAATCCAGGAAGTGATGACCGCTTCTTGGCCTTGGGTGAGGCTCAATGAGTCTTGCAAAAACAGGATTTTGGCAAGGCTCAGTGGCTTAAGATGCAGCAGCTGCACCACTTTGGGATGTGACAATATTATTGGTTACAGGTAGATTAAATTTCTCTCAGCATAAGTTGGGAAAATCTTCATCTTATTTCTTCCAGGTACTATTGCAGACCTGTTTGTCCTTCTCCCACAATGTTTCATCAGTGGTGCCCAACTCAAAAGTGGCCAAGGACCACATCAAAAAGCAAGCCTTCTCTGTGGGCAACAGTGGAGGAAATAAATTAACTCCTCTACAATTTTCAAAATTTTTGACCTTTTTGAATTTAAAAAGTCAACAAGTTGTTCGATTTTTTTCAGCAAGCTTATGGCAATTTCAGTTTTATCAAGTCTTTGTGTTAGGACTCAAAATGCCGATAAAAATCATATCCCTTAGAAACTGAATTGTTTCAACAAAAAAAGGCAAAGCATCAGGCCACTGAAGATTGTAAATAAATATTTGTTTGTCCATTATTTGTCAAACACTCTGCATTCATTGTCAATTTTTTCATGCCACTGCTTCCAGCCATTTTTTATTGAAGCCTGTGTTCAATGAAAAATGGTGTTGAATGAGAACTGCGGGGCAGTTGGGAGACCTCTGCGGGCCAGATCTGGCCCGCGGGCCGTACCTTGGGCACCCCTGATGTTTCATTGTTTTGATAAAGAGTCAAAATATAGATGTTGAACACCAGGAACTTACTGCGAACAAAGCTGGCACGACTCATGCCCGGCAGGATCCGGAACAAGAGTCCGAGGTTGAAGGAGGAGCCAATAACCGCTGCGCACTTGATTTTCTAGAACTTCGTCGACTGCCAATCGAAGCCCTGACACTAACTGGTCCTATAAAATATGTATAAAACAAAAAAGAACAAAATCCCTTCCATAAATATTTCAAGAAAACAATTTCTCAGAAAAAAAGATCTTTCGTTCACCTCGAAGAAATCGTATTATTTCGGCTTTAGCATGAATAAATACTGTTATACTTACGTTAGCGCAAACATGAATGACTCTAGTTCTATAGCATCGACATCAACTCATTATAGCGAAAGTTTCTTGTAGGGAAGGAGGAGAAGGAAGATGAGGAAGGGCAGGAAAGAGGAGCAGGAGGAAAAAGTGGAGGTGGAAGAGGTGGAATAAAGAGAACAAATAGGGGAAGAATGAAAAAGGAAGACAAGGAGCTTCAACATTGAAATACTGTACAGTAAGACCCCAACATGTGGACAGAATTGGCGCATCAAGACTGTCCTGAATTCCTGATGTTGGAATGTAAGTTGAGTCTCATTTTTCCTTAGACTTCAATACTGTACTACGTATTTAATTGGTTCTCCTTTTGTTGAAAATTATAAATAAGTCCTCATAAATGTTTAATAAAAATTGGTTCCCTCAACTTCAAATTTTAGAAAACAACTGTTCAGAACAACCACAAGGAATCTGATCTTTTGGTATCAAAAGGAGACCAAAAAGCAAAGAAAAAGAATAAGCCTTGCTAGAATACACACAGATGATAGAAAAAAAAAACTCTGAAAAAAAAAGAATCACAAAATCAGCTTGCTTTTGATCATGAATTAAGAGTGAATATATCATTAAATGTTTTTAAAATATTTTTGAATAAAAATACAGTAGCTTGATTTCTTTGAAAGATAGCAAAATTAAAAAATGAAATTTTTAAATTTTGGGGGAAAATGAAAAAAAAGTGTCCCCGACTTGAGCCAATATCTGGATGTCCGGCCTGATTTTTTTTTGGTTTTCAAGTGTCCCTAAATCAAATTGTCCATAAGTTGGGGCGTCTGCATATTCGAGGTCTCACTATATATAAGCACACAAACCCATAACAAAATACGCATGGAAAATACTGCTGAATAATGAATTATTTGCAACTAATTAATTTTTTCAAATTTTTGAAACACCTCGAATCATCCATGAAATGTTTACCCGAAAGGTGCTCTGTTATTTCAACAACAGCATCCAAGTCAGCAGAGGTCACAATGGGATCCGACGGATGAACTTCCCGCAAACATTCCAAGTATCCATGAATCACAAGTTCCCGGGTCGCTATAAAAAATATATTTTTCTGAATATTTTTCTCTTGTTGTCATTTATTGCCTGAAAATGTAACTTTAAAAACATCATAATAATATGCTGCGTTGAACTTGAATGAAAGCGAGCGTACAAAACAGTGGTATAATAAGTTGACTGAAGACAAGCACATTTCAAGTTTCATTTTTAAGTTCAGCAAACAGTGAAAAAAAGGGTTTCAACTGACTTTGAAACAGATTTCAAAACATATTCCAAACAGTGCTCTTGCAAAACAATGTTTCACTTTACATGCTTCAAATGAACTTTTTAACAGCAATAACATGCTTGCTTTCTTAAAATTGATGAAATTTCCAAGAAAAAAGGTGAAATTCCTCCTGTGTCAATGTTTTGGAGGGATTTTCAGACATTTCACTATTTATATTTGACCTTGTACTTATTGTGTATCTTAAATTTTCTTTTCTTTTTGCTGCGTTTTTTTCCTTGACAGTTGGTTTGTGTTTGAATTCAAAATCCACAATTTATCATAAGTCCATTGGATCCCAGACAAATGAATTGAATTGTGAAGCCATCAGAATTCAAGTTTTGAATAAGAACTCAAACTCTTTTCAGAGGAGTTCATTCTCATTGCCCAGATTGTCATTTGGCTGTTGGTTGGTTAGCTCAGAAGAATCAATGAGGTAATTTAAGTTGAAAGGCCCTTTTACACAAGATTCTCACTTCTCCTCTCAAAGATGTATGAAGGCTTTTATGCCCAGGTGCTCAGACTGGGTCAGGAAGAAATCAAGAGATTTTTTGTGGCTCATGATTGGCCAATTTATGGAAAATCCAGGAAGTGATGACCGCTTCTTGGCCTTGGGTGAGGCTCAATGAGTCTTGCAAAAACAGGATTTTGGCAAGGCTCACTGGCCTTGAGATGCAAAAAAGTAGCTGGATGCAGCAGCAGCACCACTTTGGGATGTGACAAGATTATTGGTTCAAGGTAGATTAAATTTCTCTTAGCATAAGTTGAGAAGATCTTCATTTTATTTCTTTCAGGAACTATTGTCAACCTGTTCATCCTTCTCCCACAATGTTTCATCAGTGGTGCCCAACTCAAAAGTGGCCAAGGACCACATTAAAAAGCAAGCCTTCTCTGTGGGCCACAGTGGAGGAAAAAAATTAACTCCTCTACAATTTTCAAAATTTTTGATGTTTTTGAATATTAAAAGTCAACAAGCTATTTGATGTTTTTCAGCAAGCTTGTGGCAATTTCAGTTTTCTCAAGTCTTTATGTTAAGACTCAAAATGCCAATAAAAATCATATCCCTTGGAAACTGAATTGTTTCAACAGAAAACAAGGCAAAGCATTTTGCCACTGAAGGTTGTAAATAAATATTTGTTTGTCCATTCTTTGTCAAACACTCAGCATTCATTGTCAATTTTTTTATGCCACTGCTTCCAGCCATTTTTTATTGAAGCCTGTGTTCAACGAAAAATGGTGTTGAATGAGAACTGCGGGGCAGTTGGAAGACCTCTGCGGGCCAGATCTGGCCCGCGGGCCGTACCTTGGGCACCCCTGATTCTTTATTGTTTGAATTAGAGTCAAAATATAGATGTTGAACACCAGGAACTTACTGCGAACAAAGCTGGCACGACTCATGCCCGGCAGGATCCGGAACAAGAGTCCGAGGTTGAAGGAGGAGCCAATAACCGCTGCGCACTTGAGGTAATGAAGTTGAACCGGGCTCACGAAGTCCAAGGACAATTCAGTCAAGCCTTTCCAATAATTCGAGTTAAGTCATGTGAGTGCCATTATGAGACAATAAATGCTTTTACATCGTCTTTGCAACACGGCAGTGGAAACAGAAACAAGTCACTTGAGCACGTATAACGCATTATTCCCAGCACGACGACTATAATGGTGGAAGGTACAAGTTCATTTAGCTCTCGAAAAATCGATGCTTATATTTTGAGAGTCATTGCCAAGAGCGTTCCGCTCAAATATGGCATATTTGCATAATTTTCATACGGGAAAATCATGGGGAATTCCTGGAAAAATTGATTTCTATGCAAGTAAAACTTCAAACAGCAGCTTTGACACTCACTTTGAATAGAATCCGGGGGCTCAAATACTTCCAAAGCCAATGTTTCCCGTGCTACAACCACGCGGTCCAAGCTTAGAGCTTGCTGAATCACATTGAACTACAAAAAAAAAAATAATAATAAAAACAGACAGAACACGAAACATTAAAAGAATAAGAATTAATCATCAGATGCGATTTTCTTACGCATTTGCGTGGGAAAGTTAATGGATTGAGTTACAAAATTATTTTCCACAGTCTGTACGCACACCGATTCTTTCTCAAAAACAACCATCTTTTCCACAGGAAAACCGTGGGACATGAGACTCAAAAATCAATCAACAAATGGATTCTTCCAGCGAAAATCCACGACAAAAATGACACGAGACTTCGAAGAAATTTGAACAAGAATCAGTTTGAAAAAAAGGCTGCTGTGTGAAAGGTGAGATCGTAAAATGTAGTACTGTACAGAATAAAGCTGATGAATGAATCAAATACGATTTTCTGCCCCATTTGCGTGGGAAAATAAATGGAGTGAGTTTCAAAAATCACTTCCATCAGTCTAATTATTCCTGCACAAAAAATTTTCAAAAGCAACTTTTCCTGAGAAAAACTGACGGGAGATGAGTCAACAAAAATTAATCATTCGAATGGATTCTTTCAGTAAACATCCGCGACAAAAATGATGCAAGACTTTGAAAAAAATTGAGTGAGAATAAAAATACTTTTATTTGAAATTTTAAAAAGTACAGCACAAATATAATAGATAAATCAGATGCTATTTTCAGTATCATTTCCGTCGGAAAATCAACGGATTGGGTTTCAAAAATATTTTTCCTGTCTATAAACATACAATTTTCATAAACAATCATTTCTCATGAAAACTGATGGCGATTATGAGTCACGAAAATCAATCTTCCAAATGGACTCTCACAGCAAAAAATCAACGCGCTGCGAGAATTTCAACTATAATTTAATTATGAATCACTTTTCAGCAAGACAGCTATTCAAAAAATCTCACGGTCGAAGTTGGCGATGCGAAAAATTGACGATCTAAAGAATTCATCGGCGAAGGCATGGGAGCCAAAGTAATGTTCTCCACGGGACTGATGGTGAAACCTTCATGAATGCCCTGAAAAACTGGCTGAAAGCCCGAAAAAAATATACTTCGAAAAAATTAAAAGCCAAAAGAAAACCCTTGGATTTAAATTATTACAAAAAATCATTCAATAGAAAAAAGGAAACTGACGCAGCACCTGCAACTTGGAAGCATCTCCGAAATCCAAGTCTTCGACGTTGCTTTCGTGAATGCTGACGAAATTGAGGCTTTTGTGGGCCAAAAGTTGCTTCAGAACAAGCTCACAAATCGCTCCATTCCCACCAGAAACTTTCCTCAGGAGGCTTTCGAGAAAAAGACATAAAATATTCATCACTTTAAAAGAATATGCGGTGGGAGAGATGAACAGGAAGTCAAATTTTCAGGAATAACGGGAACATTTAATACGATGTGGTCGATGCATTTTTCAATTCTGAGAAGAAAGTTCTCTGGTGCAACTTTTTTCTCGACTGGCAAACGTACCAAAGGACTTCGATGTGCCAATTTCTAAAATATATTATCCATTCTAAGTCGTCAAAGTCCATTCAAAATAAAAGACAAGAGTAAAAAGTATTCTCCTAGCTTCGAAGGATTTAGACAGCCATTTTTGCGCGACACATATATCGAGAAATAACTTTCTTTCAGGAATCCTGTTGAGAACATGAAATCAACATGAAAGCTCCTGGAAAACTTCCAGTATGATAAAGGATCAGGGGTGTCTAAAAAAATCGCAGGGAATTCGGTGAATATTTTCTTTTTGAAGTTCGATGGTTATCTTACAGCCTCAGCATCTCAAAAAGTTTTCTCCGAAATATTCGAGTACAGCAACGTCCGAAGAAAACTTTTTTCGTCGGCGGTCAGTCTTATGGAAACACTGTCAAAATTTTTAAAAGTGCAGTCAAATGATTTGTCTATAAATTTGCAATTCATGAGTATAGGAGTTTCCGCACTTTTCAGATAATTTTGACATATGTATGATCGGTTTGATTCTGTGTGAAAGATAAATTTCGCCTTAATCATGATAGCGATTCATCTCGAAGTAAAGAATTTGTACATAGCGAATTAAAATAAATGCATAAAAATATTCAACTATGGATTTTTCGAGTTGAACCTGAACTTTTACTGCCATATAAGTGTAGTTCAAAAAGAAATAAGCCAACTTCCCTCCATATGAGTGAGTTATTTCAGGCTAGAATCTTCAATTCTCAAATGAAATATGCGAATTCTTTTACCGCTGAATTGTGGCTTTTTTCCCTCTAGTGAGTATTTCACGGAAGAAGTAAACATTTCCAACAAACAAAAAAATAAAAAAATGGTAAGTGGATTCACTCGTTCTACATCGATCTTTTTCAAAACGAATTTTTCTGCATTTGGACCAATGAGGTTCTATCCTCATGTTTTAAAGGCTGTCTACGAAAACTAAAATCAATTGTTTCTGGTCACTTGAATTTTGGAATTAGAGAGAGAGAGTTCACCTATATAATTGTAATTTTAGAGCTTCATTTAAAAGTGTTTAAAGATACCGTATCTAGTTTATTCCTTCACTTATACTCTGAGTGATTTCTATTAATCTGACAAACAGGGATCTTCTCATTATTTTTTTATAAGAATTAATAAATGGCAGTTACTTAAGAATCATGCACCCTTGCGTAAGGAATGTCAGGAATAAATCCTCAACAAATATAGATGTTAGGGAAAAAGGGTTGAATTTAAGATTATTTATAAAAATGAAACAACAGTATTTGGTCAGGCTGCAACCAGGGTGAAAAATCACCATACTTTGAAGTTGTTGTACTTTGAGAATGTTCAAATCACACACAAATGGTTTTATGCATTAAATCTTTGAGTGAATCACACAAGAGCTCAAATGAAAGAGAAGTTTTCTTGCCAAATTTAGAAAACAGGAAAACTGTCCTCCAAGGATGAAAAACAGCAACAGGATTTTGGCAATAAAATACAGCCTTGAAGGCTCTGAAAGAAACGTGAGAACCAAGGTCTTCCTTGATCCTCACAGAGATGAATGAAGACAAGTTTACTGCAAATTTGGGTTCTCAGATTTTGTGCAACAAATTGAAGGCTACCATTTATTTTTGCAACAAGGAACACAAAATCATTAATCAGCCAAAATCTGGGAGAAAATATCTGAGTAAGATGAGAAACCAATTTTCTTAAGACTAAATATATAAAACTCTCAAAACAATAAAATCTTTCAACAAGAAAGCCACCCTCAAGAGCCATTCCTATAATAATAAAATGCGATTAATATGACTTATATCGAGGGACCTTGAAAATTAATTCTTTCCAGGAAGAATTTGTTGGGATGAGAGTTTTTGTCACAAGATTCTGCTGCTTTTTGATTGCTCTATTATGACAGTTACTGTAATTCAAAACTCTATTCCTCACCAATTTCTCATCAGCCTTATCAATTCATCCTCAGCAACGGATTTATCATATACCTCTTTTTATGTCTTTACTGCTGGAAAACAAGAAAATAAACTTTCCGTCCATTAAAAAAAAATAACGGAAATATTTTAATCTCCGTATACGTACATGCTTCCCCAATTTTGAAATTCCACACCAATTATGATGGGCATCAACCCCATCGCCTATTGCATATATACACATCAAGAGAGATGCTCCTTTCGAATCGAGCTAAACTTATTATTGCGCGTTAAATTTCCGCAGAACTCACTCGAGAAGGCCTGTGGAGATTGCTCGGGCCCTGAGCAGCTGACAGGCCACGGTCACGAGATCCCGTTTGCCCAGGGGTCCCAGGGTGTGCAGGGTAACCCGGTCATCCAGGGTTCTACTTCCCATCACCGAAAAGAGTCGCTGCAGGCCCGCTGGGATCTCGTCCGGCTGCGAACCAGATGACGACCCGAATCCGAGAGGACTCACCGAGAACACTGCCAATATTGGAACCGGAAGTTCCCTATATAATAATAATAATAGGAGAAAAAAAGAAATGAGAGAAAAGAAAGGCCACTCAAATGTTGTTTAAAAGCGTTTTTATCGGAGGGCAAATAAAAACCGATTCTGGGATCGAATTCCCACAGAAAAAGATGAAGAGGAAAAGGTCAGACCACCCAGATATGTTCTTTAAAAACTTTGTATTACATCCTGGGATCGATTTTCATCAGGAACCAGTTTTCAGGAATCTTCATCCAGTCCTCTTGGATCTTTCCTATTTTCATGTTGATTCCACCGGGAAAATATCATTTATTTATCCGGGGAGAAAATAGCGGAATACTCAAATTTTTTTGAAAATATATCATTTCAGACAATTGAAAATTTAGCGATAACATTTTCACCAGGAACCGGTTTCTCGAAATCATGAACCACTTCTCCTGGATATTAAATATCTCTTTTCATCATTGATTTTACTGTGGCAACGTTGAAAATGAAAAAAAAAAACTTCGGAAAAATCTCACGTCAATCAAATGATTTTTAAATGCACTTAATTTGGGAAACTTCAGATTCAGTGATCACATTTTCGTAAAGAACCTGTTCCTGGAAGCTTTAAATCACTCCTGGGCATTTTTTTTTAAACTCTCATCGTTGATTTCACGGGGGTAAGTTGAAAAAAATCAGCCTATTTATAGCTTACCCCTGCACAACTACAGTACTCTGAAATATAAACAGGAATTTTTTCTTTATATATCTACTTTTATTAAAAAAAATCAGATAACTTTATTTTTGGGCAAATCGCGCACTATGAAAAGTGGTTGACGAAGTTGATTAGATATGTTCCCCGTCTTGAGACAAGTTCAACTTAATTTTGAGGCTGATCTGGTTCCGAAAAGAAAATCACCATACAGTTTTTCCCAGAGCCCCACGAATGATGTTACAGAAAGTTTTCCGTCTTCTCTGGGCTGCGAAACTTTAAAAATATCAAGGGAAAACTTTATCCAGCGGAGCTAAATTTGTATTTCACTGTATATTTTTGCAACAAGACTAAACAATGCGAAACCTGATTCAAAAATCTCAAACACAGATGCATTGAAATTAAAAATGATATGATTTAGATGATAAGATTATTCAGGTTATCCAAGACTGAGTTCGTTCCATCCATGAATAAATTTCAGCGTTGAATTTAGTCTGGCATCTATTGATTGCTCGAAAACATCTTGTTAGCATATTCCCAATGCAAGAAAAAAAATGCATGCGAAAAATCATCGGGAAAATGACGAAAATACAGAGAAGGGAACTTGTTATTTGCCTCAACTCCAAAGACGGAACCCGTGTATACATTCCTTTCACTGCTGCTGCTGCTGGAGATGGTTATACCTACTCAAAGTTGAATTCAACGAAGTCTATAGTCTCGTGTAGGGTGGGGGGGGGGGGGGGCTGAGCATTTGAATATCTCGAGCAATCAGATATATTGATTTCTGACTGAAAGAAAGAGTGAGCATCAAAAGAGCGGGAAATGCGACCCTCACCGTTCGTAAACAGCGGAAATGAAGCGGAGCGACATGTCGTCAAGCAGCAACGCGTCGTCGATCCCGATTACGACCCCTTTCGGAGCCCGTTTCGCAACTGCCTGTTCAAATGTATGTGTATTCCTATACTTGCGTATAAAAACAGGAGATGCCCGGCCACACCTGGGCATCAACTTTTTTTTTTAATGGGTAGAAAATCTAGAAATATTCAAGTTTCAATCTATTGTCAATCAGGATCACATGCTATTCAAGTGTTACCAACATATAGGTCACAATTTTCTCATCAGCAGGGTTTTTGTTTAGTACATTCCACACGGATGTAGATGTTTGCTACAGCAGATGCAACAGCACCAGGACATTTTGTTGGTTATGATGTTATGATTGAAAATGGGTTTCCCCCATTTTCAACACATTTTTATTATCTCGCTTTCTTGTCCGTTTGTTTGTCCGGATAAAATTTCACCAGGGTTCCAGGATTGATTGTACCATAATTACCGTAAGGAAGGCTATTGTGACTAATCATGAGAAGTTGTCAAGACTTCTCATAAAGGAAAAGGAAGCAATTATCTATGCTTCCATGATTTCCATTTCTAGGCTTTCTAAATGGTTTCTTCTGGAACTACCAAAAAGGGTATTCTGTAAGTTAGTGTATTTCTAAGATAATACTTTTTCAAAACGTGGTTTTTTAGATTAATTTTTTAGAAAGTTGTTTCAATTGAGCTTTATACATAATGTTGGGGAACCAGAGCTTGGGCTCAGGGATGTCACTTCCCAGGACCTGAATTCTGGTCCCATTTTCTTTTGTGCATTCACAAGTGTGATTGACAAGAGAAATGTGTCTTTGACTCACATTCATTTTGTCAATCACAGGCAGGAAAAAAGGTTGTGGGCTTCGGTCAGCTGACCTGACCAAAGCATACAGCTGAAAATGTATAAAAATCCAGCACTTTTCAACCCTAAAAAATTCTGTACCTTCATTTAGCTCTTACAGTAAACATCCCTGATAAATACAATCAACACATTTTTGCTTTTGTTATTGTATTGTGATATTGCACCCTGAATTTGCGCAAAAATTCAGGGTTGTATTCATTGAATGTGTGTTGCATTAATGCATGTATTGTGATATATTATTGTGTTGTACCGTGATTTCTTGTGGACAGTGATTAAACCAGACACAACTAAGAACCTGCAATTAAGATACCCCCTTGATTACATATTTCAGGCTGCCAACTGGCTGATTGCCATATCTTGTTATTTCTCACCATTCTCTTCCACTTTGCTATGGTTCAATTCTTTATGTTGGGTTTATTCATTCCTCAACACCGTGAAACCTTATCAAAAATTTCCAACATGAACCTGGGTTCGGAGGACCCTATTTACATAAACAAAATCACTACATTCCATCCCAAGAAATATTCTCGCACCACCTGACGGGGGAACGAGTCTATATCACGTTCTGCATACACTTCAAAGGGACGCCTGACGTTCTTAGCTGAGCAAAAAATCGATGATCCACAGGATACATGTTTTCTGCGGGTATTTTGTTTTACTTAAGTTTGAAAATACGACAGGAAACGAAAAAAACACTTCTTCTATAGGGTAACTTGAATAACTTGCGTCTTAAAAGCTCTAGTTTGTTCAGAATAGAGATTTCTGCCAGAAAAATTGTGAATATGCGAGTGAATCAGGGTTTTAAAAAATAACTCGGAACAAAATTGCAGCTTTGACTAAAAATAAATACAGTATAAATTTTGGTTAAAGCATAAAGAAAATGTTTTTCGGTTATATTTTCATCTATTTTTGCCCGTCTATATAAAAAAGGAAGAATAATTCGCTTCGAAAATCTCCAGAGCTCAAAATTATGTGAAAGCATTTCAACTGTATTGAAAAGCGTCGCAAACATTACTGTTTAATGTTTTTCCAAGCAAAACATTGCGTTAGAATACTTAATACCTATATAGACAACAACAACAATTCTGAAAATCCAGGTTTTCAGAAAATGACATCAGCAGCAGAAAAAAAATTAAAATCGCCATAAGAAAAATTGCTAACAAACCTTCGCGAATATTTCAATCAACAGTTGAAGAGCCCGATCTTGTCGCCTGGCCACGTCATGGGCCCAGGTTGCCATTTTCACCGGGAACCGCAACCCGAGCACTTCATTCAGCACCCAAAGACTGTCGGCATATCCATTGACAGCTGCTGCCGACACTGTCGACGTGGATTGTATCGCTGTCGACACTTCGTTTTCTTGCAGCTGTTGTCTTTCGTCATTTATTCTCGTTCTCTGGGCTGCTGCGGGTTCTGGCGAATCGGGAACAATTCCCAGCAACGAGACAATCACATCGTTTCTGGCCTGAAAATGAAAACCAGGTAAAATTAAATTTTTTTTGAAAATTAAAATGCTGCTGAAAAAAGAACCGACAGGAAAACCACTTCTGAAACCTTTGTAAAGAGTTATTCTTCTGGACACATTGCATTAAACTGTGAAAATGTGAGGACTGATGCAGGAATTTTTACAATTAAACGATGATTCCTTCAGAGACGCATTGTCTATTGATTTATTAATAGGTAAATTCTGATGTACAGTGAGACCCCCACATGCGGACACCTCGACCTGCGCACGATTCGACTTAGGGTCACTTTCTGTCCAATTAAAAAAGCCCTGACATGCTGACTCAACCTGCGGACATTGAAATTTTAGGTAAATCAACTTTTTAAGGCCAAATTACAAGAAACAGATATTCAGAACCATAGGATGGTAAAATCTATGAATAAAAATTGGTTGGGAATTCTGCATCCTTTTCCCATCCATTTAGCTTATTAAAAATTACCTCAATCATAGAGATTCTAAAGAGAGAAGGGATTTCCTTCTCTCTTTTTGATCAATTTAATTTTTACAAGAAATGCTAAATTCTCAATGCTCAATACTGCACAGAGGTCCAGCATTTTTCCCTGGGTATTTTTCCCTGGATGTTCCTCAGAAACTGTTAAAAAACATTATTCTCAAGTTTCTGCTTGACAAAGTGCTTTCAAGAAGGCATGAAAGAAAATTGCGCTTTTTCTCACAGTGTCACTAAATGAAAGTCTGCTCTCTGAATCAAAAACATGGCAGCAGTTGTTGTGTGAAAAATCTGCTAAAACCGGACATTTATTTTGCTTTAAAATCGCAACCAGTTCCAGTGATGCCAATTGAATCTCAAAATTTAGACACCGTCCTTCATTCATATACTCGTCACAACTCCGCGTAATTCACTCTCCTCTGTTATAATCTACTTAATATCAACACAAAAGGGGGGCATATAGTCAATTACAAGCTCCTTGCTAATTTGCAGGAATTAAACCCGGCGAAATGCAGAATTGATGCAATTATACAGTACAGTACTGAACTGTACCAGAAATTCCGCCGTTGGTGTCTCCTTTTTTTGTAAGCAAAAAAAATTCCCATATTTTCTGCAGAAAATCTCTGGGATGCTGTCAGGGAAGAACTTACCTTAACATAAATATGTTTGATTTTTTGCTAGTGGATCAATAAATTTACTGAATAAAGTAAAGTTTGAAAATATTTGGAAATGAAAGTCAGAATCAGCCTGGGACAAGGCCAGGAATCCTTTTTGGACTTCCGACTTTAAATTATAGTAATTTGTATTTCTGATTTTGTCCCACAATTTTCACACAAACAATAAATTAACAACACAACACTCAACAGAACTCCACAATAATTTGTAGATATTTTGCGATTTTGGCAAATGTGCACAGTTCAAAAGTTCCATTTGAAGTGTTCTGGAGAATTTCGTTCTTGGGTGAATACTCAGGAGCAGCAGAAAAAAAACTAGTTTTTCATTGTTATTTTTATGTAGTTATCCTTTGTGAGTTCCTTCCCTTTGAGGGTTGGAACTCTTATCAGATTTTCGTGGTTTTTTATAATTCATTTTAATTTAATTTTAGCATTGTTCGGTGTGCGGCAGTTTTCCAACTGTGCGAGAAATTTATTCCTCCAGGAGCCGCGGTTATCAGACGAACCTTACTGAACAGTATAAGGAACCCCTCGATATACCCATTTATTTTTCATTTTTTTGCTGCGAGATAAATCAGGAATGAAAGCAGGAAAAATTGGTAGAACCTGTTGGTGTATTGTTGAACTGAGTCCTGTAATGGCTTCGATCAAGTATCGAGCCCCAGAAAAAGAGGAAGTTGGACGTCGGGCCGAGAATCCGACGGAAATGCATCCCATTTCAAACGCGCGTCGCACTATCGATTCGATGATCCTCGTTTTCCCTGTTCCGTGTTGACCTGATTTGAGGTCGAAGGAAAAAAAGGGAAGTAATTTAGAATACAACATTCACTTTCTTTTATTCGGAGATGATCCTATAGAAATTCTTCCGTGTAGTCTCGCAAATGTTTCAGCTGAGGGAAAAATTACTGGCAGCATGATATTTCATACTCGCATTCATGTTTGAATATTAGGATTTTAGATGACCGAAAAAAATGCGGATATTTCGAGCAATAATGCAGAGCAAAAGACAACATTTTTAATTTTAAAAAATGTAGATACTAGAAATCAGGCAAAAATTTACTCCTCAAAAAATACCAAAAAATGAAAACCATAAAGAGAATTGATTTTCGAAAGCAATATACATTTCGAAATTTCCGAAATGAAGTTGAGATGAATCGACGAATGTCTTGGTTCTTTTTCCCATGAGTCCTAATTCTTTGGTCTCTGAAACTATTATAAAAAGAAAATAAATTACTATTTTATCCTAACTCAATTTCTTCAATATTTCAGAACTCTCTTAAGTCATCTGAGAACTCCATTATTAGTAGTCTTGCCGCAATGAGTGAAAGCTGAATGATTTTGCTAACCTTCAATAACATGCAACAGGGGCTCGTAAGGTTCTTCCAACATTTTTGAGCGAGGATACTTAATTTGACAACTCAATTTTCCAGCGTAATCAATCAATTCAGCAATGGATCGCTGAGTCGCTTCCAAAATCGCAGTTCGATTCACGATCGGGAACAAAAACTTGGGCAAATTTCCAGTCTGCGGACCGAGTCTGAATCAAGAAAAAAGATTTGGCACTTTCTAAAAATGTTAGTATAATTTTATCACCGATATTCGATCAATTTTTTTCATAATACGGCAATTCCATGCGATTTCATGTCTCCCAGGACGAGGATAAATTTTTGCCGTTATGCCACTCCATTTCGTTGAATATGAGGTGATTTAAATTTTTAGATAAGACACTCAAAAATTCACCGCATAAAAAAAATTTCTACACATAAAGCTCAAAATTTATCAGTGAAAAAATGACAATGTGTGATTTTCGATTATAGGCTTTGTTGGGATAGAAGAAAAACTCATTTAAACCCAAAGGTTGATGAATTCAGGAAAAAATTTCCAAAAAAAAAAGATAACTCACGTGAAAGTTGGATTAAATTGAAAAATTCGTCCTGGATGAGCTACTCCCCTAAGTCGCTTTGCTGGTAGGAGTTTGAAACTGTCATGGCCGTGCATTGCAAGTGTCATGGACTCCTCATCGCAGGAAACAACCCCCGGGTAATTTGCCATTAACCTGGCAGCCATATTCACCTTGGCCCCAATTACTGTGTACTCTTGCCTTTGTCTGTGACCCACAACTCCACAATAGCACACTCCTGAAAAAAATAAATAAATTATGAGGTAGTTAATAACTTGTATTTGTTGGGGAACTAGAACTGTGGGACCCAGAGACTTCAGGTTCCAGGACCTGAATTCTGATCCCATTTTCTTTTGTGCATTCACAAGAAGTGGATGCTACTTCTTTGAATCACATTTCTCCTGTCAAACGCAGACAGGGAAAAGTTGTGTGCTTTGGTCAGCTGACCTGCAAACATATAAAATCCCATCCCTTAACCACTCTCAAAAAGTCTGTCTTTTCATTAGCTCTTACAGTAAATATCCCAGCTGATGCATTTCAAACCCATTTTGCTTGTATTATTGCATTGGGATATTGCACCCCAAATTTGTGTGCACAAATTCATCCTTGTATTGAGTGCATGTTTGCTGCATTATTGCATGTTTTGAGATAAATTGTTTTATTGTATTGTGATTTCTTGTGGACTGTGATTAAACCTGACAAAACTAGGTATATGTAATTAAGGTGATCCCTTAATTACATATCCTTGGCCACAACCTGGCTCATTGCCCTACCGTGTTACTTGTTACCATTTTTCCCCACGCTGCGTTGTGGTTCAATTCTTTTATGTTGAGTTGATTAATTCCTCAACAGTATTACGGCAATAACTTTAGATTCAATTACAAACAAAGCTTATCATTCAAGAGTTTGAAATGTACTTATCACCAGGAGCATGAATAATTGACACCACACATACACTCATTCAAAATATTTTAAGGTAAATAGAAACCAATTATAAATTTATAATCTTTCATGGCCTCTTAGTACATCCTAACATCCCATTTCAAAATTTCAATTCATTACCAGTCCCATTTGTTATGGATATATGTTTCTAAATTAATTGTTTAGCTATTTCAGGATAACTCTCTAGTATAATCTTCAAACACAATTTTAAAGATGAGTTTCCCCCCAAATAATCAAGGCATCTCGTCATACTCGTATGTATAGTAAAAAAAATCCGCTTGTAAAATAGGATTTAAGAATATCCTGTAAGACTAAAGCTGTTTACCCCAATAATATCGCAATGGAAACTGCAGATAAAGCATGAAAAATGTAATTTTTGTAATGAATACAGTATAAACATTTTGATCTGACAAGGTGTTTTAAAGCCTTATATTGCGTCTATGCAATTCAATTCGGGACTGCTGGGAAAATCATTCCTTCCTTCTAATAAAAACTTCCGTTACGAAGACATTTGGCTTCAAACCATTTTGAAGGATCCAAGACTTTTAATTCACCTGACGTGATTCCGACTGAAATCCTTTCGTGATCAACCAGCAACATTGACAATTCTCGCCAAATTCTTGCTGCAGCTTCCAGAGCATGTGAAACTTCATCCTTGCGTCTGCATCCATGCAAGCCAAACAAGCACATGAAACACAAGCCAGTTGTTGTCGAGAACATTTTGTTGACACTGCCTTCCAGCTCGTCCACGATTCTGTCATCGATCGTTGATAAAATTAAATCCTTCTGCCAGCAAATATTTGTTTCATTTGCATACTACTGCATTATTGTAGGAACCCTTCTTGCTCGGATAAAAAAATTTAAAATTCTTCGTGAATATGAGTGCATCCAAACTGTGAATAATGCAAGCGCTCTCGACGTAACCAAATTTAAATGAATGAAACGATGAGAAGGTCATGAATGTTCAAACGCAATTTAAAAAATTGATCGAGAGAAAAATCGGTTAAATTTCCATCAGCTTCCGAATCAAGAAGTCCAGTTATTTTTTAAAAATTTTTGAGTGTTCTTGTAAATTGTGAATCCGAAGTAATTTTTTCAAATCGTGGTCTCATGCAGTGCTTGAGAAAAAAAAACACCCGACCTGATTTATGCTCGATTTATTTTCTATTCGATAAATCAGTCAAATTACTTTATTTTCAAAATAAAAAACATTGAAATAGTTTCCATCACAACTCGATGAGCACCCTACTAGAATTAAAAGAACACACCTGTCTTTAAGTGTCCCTTCGCTTCGTTTAATTTATAGCGAACCTTTATATAAATTACTGCAACTCCTTTTGTAGGAGGGACCAAAACCATGCAACAAAATAATTTTTTGTCCGATTCTTTAACGACGTTTAAGACTACAGCATATTTCTTCCCAGAAGAGATGAAGCAATTTTTCGTTCTACAGTTAGCGAAAATCGTGTTACTCTTCATGCATTCGACACAAATAATTTGACACGCGCAAGAATTCCCGACTATTTATAGTCCACAGAATATCGTATCCCCGAAACATTTGCAGGATTCATGACCTAATAAATCAGAAGGAAAAACGTGAACCTCGCGACAATTTCCAGCGAAATGTCAATCAATGCGTCAACCCCGTCGTCAATTCCTGGAAGTTGCTCTTGCGTCACCGACAGCGACACAAAAATTGTTTCCACCCGACGCAGCTCAGACATGAACGTCAATGACAACCGCCCGTCAAGCTTGATGTAACAGCAAAATTACCATGATTTTTTAAAATTAAATGTTACTTCATGACACATAGACAAAACGATGAAAATCTGAAAAATAATTCTTCAGATACCTATATTCATATCAGTGTTACCAAACCCCGTGGTCCGCGGACTGGCAGAATTTTTTTGCTGGTCCGCAGAAAATGTTCTTTGGAATAATTAATTTTTCAAAAGTATATAGCAATGAAGTCTGTTATCTTTGTCTGAAATTTTCGAAAGACAATGGCAGTTGAAATTATCTTATGAACAACAAAAGTTTGCTTTTCTCCTAATAATACTTTGGTCAAATTTGCACTTGCTGAATTTAAATTATGTAAAATTTTCCTTCAGAGTAACCCTTTCTTTAAGTCTACCTTTCTTATGTCTTGAAGACGCTCCACTAAAGCAGTTTCATTGGTAGAATTTAACTAAAAACGTTTTTATAAGTCTCTGAAAATCTTATGGACGGTTTTACAGAAAGTTTGTTTTTGAATAAAAAAATCAGACGTTTTTAGAATAATGTAAAACGACTACCCGACGTCTTTTTTTTTTTGGAAGCTTGCCAGTGTGTAAAAAGGATTACAGTACAGGAATTTTCTGGTCCACAAGCCCAAAAAGGTTAGAGAACACTGCTTTATTGGGTAAAGCTAAATAAAACAATACCCTGCGGAGAGACCTTCATACTTATCCTAAAAATAGCATTGATCAGCGTTCCCATTCAGAGCAATACAAGTTTTTCTTGCGTAAGCGGTAGATGTCACTGGCTGTCAGAGAGGAATTGGAATCTTTCATTGCCTCGTCATCGCAATTTAGGTCTCTGCTTTCGTAAATAGTTTCCCCAAATTCGAACAATCATGGCAAATAAAACAAAACAAAACATTATGGTTAATTTTTCCTTTTACATAATAAATTCGGCTCCGGATTTTTTGTTTTTTTTGTTCCAAGCAAATTTTTGATCGTCAGCATACTAGGAAAATTCCGTAAAAATTTTGATGCTACGATGCAAGTTTACACACAACGAACGCATCTTGCTTTTTTCGTCCATCAACATTAAATCAACATTAATTTGATCATTCCAAAGCCAAGAATCCTTACTTACCCTTCTCAGCACAGGTTTTTCAATGAAGCTGCGAACGTAATTTTCATTGAATTGATTCTGCAACATTCTGAGATTTTCGAAACCTTTTCTGCCTTCGCCAACTAACAGAAATGGAATCACGTGAAATGACTTGGATATTGTGAAAAATTAAAATTACCTGCACTTACTGATTGGATTGCTCCACCTGTGCACTGTCGAAAAATCAACATCCGAAATAAAACCCAGAATCTGTGAAAGCAGTATAAAACCAATTTTCAGACTTTTATTTCGTTTTAATATCGTTGAAAGGGGTTCATCTGTTCACATGAAGTTTTCTAAAACATATTACGGCTTTCGTCGAAGTTATACTTGAAGGGAAATAAATGATTTTCCAATTCACGTATAAATTTTCTATTCGAAAATGTATCTTTACTACGAACTCATAACGCAACTGCGAGGAAATGACAAATCATTCCTGTGTAAATATGTGTGTGGATTGTAATTTATGTATTTGTATGTACATATTAGAGAACGAATTCTTAATTTTCTTTGCAGATTTGGTAAAAGAAGCGAAAAATCGCCCACGAAGATTTTCTGATTACATTTGTAAAAAAAATTATAACAATGAAAAAATAATTGAAATGCGTTCAATGCACATAACATTGCGATCCTAGAACTTTTATGAGCTAATAACGCGAACACGCATTTTACATATACCCAGACAGCATAGTTGTAAGCAAAGACAATAAAAAAGCCCCCTCTTTTAAATTTCTTTCGAAATATTTGCGCCCAAAAACTCGTTCCTGACTATATAGGTTTCTGATTAAATACGAAATCCGAAAAATATTTTACCTTCACTGCAGAACGTTCTGATCCTATATAACTTTCATAAACTATAATAGCGTAAAAAAGAAATTTAAAAACACTTTAAACTCCGTTTCTTATTCATAAGAATGTCAAAAAAGCCGCCTTTTATTGTACATTTCTTTCACAAAATCAGTAAAATGTAGCCCCCCTCCGCCCCCCCAAAAGACCGCTCTTTTGATTATGGAGCTATATATTTTATATTAGTTTCTGTTCATGGAATTAAGAATGTTTAAGAATGAATAAATCCCTAACCTTGACGAACCGTTCAGATCCGAAAGCATCAATGACCTCATAGTGCAACGAGGACATGTCAAACCATCCTCGGAATTCCTCGGGAACCACACACTCGGACTTGCCAACAGGTGTGTCCCAAAGCCGAAGTTATGTCGAAGCGTGGGGAACTGGTTTCCAGTGTTGTCGGGCTGCAGAAAGGACGGAGTCCTGTTTGCACCAGTAGGCGTAAGCTCGACGTGGTTGTCGATCGGCGATTTTCACTAATAATATTGTATATGAGAAATAAAAATATTCAGAGAGTCGTTTATCCCTGCGTAAACGAAACGAATCCGTTTCCAGCAGGCAGATGATGCATCTCTGTATGCAAAATTTGCATCATGCTAATCAATTATTTTCCACAACTTATTTGTTTGATGAACAAAACCGTATGGATAACTCTGAAGACAAATTTCTGAGGAGAAAATTTTGTGGGCCAGGACAATGCAGGTGGTACCTTGCAATTTGACTCTAATACTTTACCAAGCTAGGGTCAAATTTCAAAATGGTTGCTTTGCAAGACACTCTGTGAAATAAAATAAAAATCATACCAGGAGATCTTAAACTCTTGGGGGACCAATCTTAGAGGACCAAGATAATCTGTTACAGAATGTTAAATCAAAGATTCTCTCAAAATTGTCTAACCAACTAAACCTTGTCTGGGAGCAGGTTGGAAACCTTGTGCTTTAATTTGTGTGTATTAGGTGTATTGTGTGTATTATTTAATTTGTGTGAGGGGTTTGGATGTGGGAACTGTTACATAAATACCAAATCAAGTAAAAGTTCTGCTCACTGATTTTAGGGTATTGGTTGAAATAGAATGTTTTCAGCTTGTCTCTGTGTTTTATTGCTTCATGCTTCAATTCCTATTATCAATATTTTTTTTATTATCTGGGAATGGAAGCAAGTGTATGTATTAATATCAGTTGGGTGGTTCCACTTTTTGGGAGTTATTTTCATTTCTTTAAACATCCATGCTGTACAGGTTGTATATCTGTTTACCATTCTGATGTGCAGAATGTGTTTGGACAGATTTGGGTGAGGGGGTTTGGATGTGGGAACTGTTACATAAATACCAAATCAAGTAAAAGTTCTGCTCACTGATTCTAGGGTATTGGTTGAAATAGAATGTTTTCAGCTTGTCTCTGTGTTTTATTTTAACCTGGAGATTTTATTTTATTGAAGACAAGAAAGATGTTGTATTTTGCAGCAGGAACTTGATGTAATTTTAGCAGCTGCAAATATTGCACCAATTGCGCATTTTACTTTGTGAATGCCCCAAGTGGGATGATTTTGTTTTTGTCTCTGCTCTTGACCATGGGCGATTTTATCAGGGAGGAAATGCGCGCCAATTCTTATCAGCAAAGCGCTTCAGCAAAAAAGGTATTTTGCAGAAATGCAAATATCTTAAAAAGTAAGACATTTAGAAATATTTTACTAGAAACAAAGTGTAGAAAACATCAAGATCTAACTTTTAAGATGGCACGAAATTTTCTATCTTAAGAATTGAATGAGATACGCGCTTCAGTATTTTGCGTCGTGAATTATGCAATGTGCAAAATTTTACCTTGGAAAATTTCCTGGTTTTCAGGACTTGTTTTTTGTGGAAAGTGCCTGTGTGTTTTCATGCCTATTGTGTGGGGTATATAAGGTGTGTGGATTGTGTCATTAAATCATCAGTCTATATTCAGCTTCAACCAAGTGCTGTCCCATTCCTTTGCTAAAGTTCAAGTATAGTAATTTCAAATTTAAATGAGCTAGCAAGCTGCTTAACTGCTTGCTCACTTTGAGCATATTTGGTCCTGTGGTAATTTAATAGCAAAGATATCAGTCTCAGGGAACATTAATTGATCCTTGTGAAAAGCAGAAAATAAAGCTTGCTGTTCAATTCAATTCAATACAAGAATGCAAAAAAATTGGCCAAACCACGTCAAATTGCAGGTCAAGGGTCAAATTGAAAGTCCACCTCCCTGCAAATTTGACCATCAAATTGCAGGATGGTTGAATTGTGAGGTACCACCTGTATTATTAAGCTCAATCTATTCCCCACTTCATTGCCATCAGTACTTTCTCAGAAATAAATACAATAATTAAAAACAATTCTGAAAGAAGCCATAACCATTTGGTATTCTGTTCACACATATATCCAAAATATTTATATGGATATAGGCAATTATTTCCTGATCAGTATTTGGAAAAAAATGCTGTCAATTATGGAAAACAATAAACTGTAACATTTTTAGTTGTATCACGTCTTTGCAGACATGCGTTTGAATAAATTAGAAGAAACTAACACGCTCTTCTGGAGATTACTTTTGAAAACTGAGAATCATCAAGCCAATCAAAAATTTTTGATTATCTCAGGATAATTGAATTTTTGTCATGATAAATTCATTTAGCTAGTGATGAAACTTAAATCGCAAGATAAGTTTCATTTTTCGATGAATGCGTGAGAACCTGAGTAAAATTTCATGAAATATAAATTTATCAAGGTTTTAATTATCAAATAGCATTTACCGTTTATATCCTCGAATTCTGTGCGATAATCGGAACAAGTCGCCATAATTTGTAGAGCTGTTTGGAATCCGATGTCTGCATCTCGTCTCAAATCGCCGGTGTTCCAGACGACTAACATAGCATCTCCTGTATTGCGCAAAAACCAGCAAAAGAAATGGAAATAATTATAAGCACTCAGCGAAAGTTTCTCAACTGATCACACAGAAAATTAAATAGTCTACATAATGCTGGCTATAAAAATGAAAGCATTCTTTCCATTTCAATTTCAAATATGTCTGGATAATAAAAAATAGCAAAAAAGAAAAATAATGCACCTTCCAAGCTGATGATGTCGCCATTTTGAGTAAATATCACATTCATGACCTTGGAAGAATATTCATCCAAGATAGCCGTCAAAGAATCCGTTCCTTCATTCCAATGCCTCGTCACAAATTTCTCAGTCAAACTTGTAAACCCTTGAAGAAATTTTAAAATTTTCATCATCTCCTAAAATTCAACGCACTTAATTTTCGATTAAGCAGAACTTCAAACCGTCATCAATGGCCATGCATGTAAGAATATAGTTACTAAATAGGGAACGGAATGAATAGAAGCATCTTTCAATAAACAATAAGATGACCGAAAACCATTCATAAAAGTTCGAAGATAAAATTTTAAGTACTGATGGCAAAAACGATCACCAGAAATGTCGAGGTACATGAAACAACCATCCATGAGAACATCTTCGGCTGGTTTGTCTGAAAAAATCGAGTCGATGCTGCTGGAAATCCTCAACCTGGGAAGAAATGGGAAATGAAGAGCAATTAATTAAATCAACTAACTCTCCTTTGGATTTCTCAACGTGAAGATGGAAGAAATCTATAGTCAGAAAAATGACTCACAAAAATTGACATTCATATAATGCTTACATTGGCTTGCAAAGTCTGATTGTGCTAACAAACATTGGATATGAACAGAAACCTACAGTTTCAATAAAATTAGGTATTGAAAGTTAACTCATTCACCAAATTGGAAATAATTGAGCTATAACAAAGATTTCCCCGGGAAATAACAAGCTTCGTGTTTCTTGGCCAAAACCCCATTCTATACTGTTATAAAAATGTCTATAAATCATAATTTTTTCTGAAACCGACCTGGAATTGACGCCACTTCTAGAAGTCGGCTGTTGCCCAACATCACCGTCAGAAACTGTCAAAATCGTGGCATCATCAACTGTCGGATCCACAGCCGCAGCAGTAGTGGTGGTACTCTGGTCATCCTCATCGACACCTTCACTTTTTCGACCACCAACGACGACCGTCGTTCTCTGATGGCGGTCATTGTTGACACCATCAACCCCTAGGTCTCTACACTTGGCCAGCACCACGTCTGGTACCATGGACGCCAAACTGCGGAAATAGTAGCGACGGTATTCCTCGTTCCATGCGAGGCGCCAGGAACTGCTGGACGCCATGGAACTATCGATCATTATTTTGCTACCATGAACCCCGACGAAGGTGATAAAGGAAAAAAAACTTTAATGGCGGTCGTCGTGAGAAAAATATGAAATCCGATTCATGCGTCCTCTAGGAAAGTTGTGTGCTGCAAGATCATCTTTATATACATAAAGAACCTTGCCACGGTTTTTTTTTTAAGTCCCTGGGGTAATATTGCAGACGGTCTATTTTTGATGAAGTTCACTGTTTGTACAGTATATTGGGGATGGGACTTATAAAATAGCTAAAGCCCTTACACAATATGAGCAAATGTGCGCTGTGTAATATAATGGAGAGAGTAAACATGAATCAAGTTTAAAAAATAAGGCTTCATATTTTTGGCGCATGACCTGAAGCATTCCAAATTTCACATTTTAATGATGAAAATTAACGATTTAAATAATAACGGATTTATTTCTCTGATGCGGCAAAGACAACTAAGTTGTTGAGACAACTAAATAAAGACAGTATAGCTTAATTAAAAGGTATTACAACTTTATAGGATGCGCAAAATGTCAATGTCCTGTGACAGAACCTTGAGGAACCATAGTTGTGTATCACAACTCACAAGCATAACCAGGAACTATGATAAAATTAAAATTAGCAGGTTATAATTTTTGTGTTCTTCACCAGAAACCCTTGGACAGCAGAGGGTTCTTTTTCTTTTTCATTGGACAGCAGAGTCAGAATTTTTCCAGGGGGGGGGGTGACTTTCAGTTTGAGCCAAGGTCACTGAAATGCTCCCAGGTGGAGAAGGCCTATATGTTGGAAAAAATCTGGGAGTCAAATTTTCTATTATTTTCAAGATTCTCCCAAGCAAATCCTATTCCGGGAATTCAGGAAAAAATGCCACCTGTTGAGGGATATTTTATATTTCATTCAAAATATTCTGCTACTATATCCTAACCTCACCTGCATTTATGATATCTATAACCAAATATTACCTGTCAGATATTATTAAACCTGAGCATTAATCTAACCAACCACATAGTCTTAAAAAACATACAGAAAAAAAACAAAGCCACTGCAGCCAATAAAAACCATAGTAAGAAAAATCTGTTGTAATGAGGCTTCTAACATTTTGGCTATATACAGTACAGGTGGTACCTTGCAATTTGATCCTAATACATGGCCAAACTAGGGTAAAATTGCAAGAAACTCCATCAAATTCAAAATACTGTATAAAATACAAAAATGCAAAAAAATGGAAAAAGCAGGTCAAATTGTGGGGCAATAGTAGAATTGAGTTCCTGGATTCATCATGAGTTCCATATTATATGATTCATTCTTTTAAGCATAGAATTTACGCTGTATTTTATGCATGGGAATTAGCAATAAACCAATGCTAAATGTATTTTGTTGGGGAACCTGAACTTGGGCATAGGGGACATCAGGTCCCGGGACCTGAATTCTGAATTCCCTATATGCACAACTTCTTTGATGCAAATTTCTCCTGCCAATCACAGGCAGGGAAAAAGTTGCATGCGTCAGTCAGGTGACCTGGCCAAAGCATGCAGCTGAAATTGTATAAAAATGCAGCACTCTTCCACTATGAAAAAATCAGTCCTTTAATTTAGCTTTTACTGTAAACTTCCCTCAAACAATTCAGCCCCAATTCTTCTGATTGTATTATTGCATTGCTTTACTTCACCCTAAATTTTTGTGTACAAATCTATTGTATTCCTGGAATGTGTGTTGCATTATTGTCTTTATTGTGATGCATTATTTATGTATTGTGTTTCATTGTGATTTATTGTGGACTGTGATGAAACCAGGGATATATATTATGGTACTCCTTTTCTGTAGCAAAGTTGGACTTTTTTTGCAGATTTTGGTGGCACTCAAGAGCAGAATTAGAAAAACCCTGACAGTGTGTGCAGGGTAAAGTTGGGAAAAATCCTGGCATTTTTTAAATTTCCCACAGAAAAATTTCACCTGAAATGAAAAAATGAAAACTTCAAGGTTCCCTTTTTTCCCCCTGGCCTTGTGTTCTTTCCCCATTCACAGATTAAATTTAAGCTTGAAAGCCAGGAGCCCAGGTTAGAGGTCAATACAGAAAAAGTCCAACTCAGGACTTCCCCAGCATTTCTTATCCCTGAATAAAATCTGACTTTGCCCGCCCCCACCTAGCTGGCAAGGGTTGCATAACCTTGTGCAAAAATGTTATGCAGGCCCATTGGGAAATGGTCCAACTTTGCCCTGGGATGGAAAGGAGGCTGCCACCGTCCAAGGGTTAATCACACATTCCCAGACTCAAAATGGCTGTTTGCCTACCTTATTATTTCGTACCATTTTTTTCCACTGCGCTATGGTTCAATTTTTTACGTTGGGTTGATTATTTCCTCAACATATTTCAAAAATGCTGAATTCCCCTATGTAATCTAGAGTCTGCATATAGACTATTCATGGAAAGCCAGAAACTTTATTCTCAAGAGACTTTTTTCAAGCCTTGCTGACAGAGACACAATAAACCTCAGTAGCTCTATATATCCTGAACGGACCAGACATTACAAGATTGCTGCTCTCTTGGTACCTAAAAAAGAAAAAGAGTTTGTACATCAAGCCTCTTTTGAAATGAAACAGAAGAAGAAAAAAACCCGATAAAACACACTATATTCTACAAAATACTGCAACGAACGCAATAAAGCGAAGATCCCGGCAACGAATGAAACTGCGACTGACGAAGGATTGATGAACCTGCGACTGATGCTGACCGCGCGAGAAACAACCCACGAGAGAAAACCCACAACAAATCCCTGTATATCGACCAGAAACAAACCTCCTGGTCAGTGACAGGGACAAAGCCATGTGAAAAATTGCTGAAAAAAGTTTGGCGAGTTCTTCTTTTATTATTTTATTTTTTTCTCAATAGAAGGAAAGAGCCAATAAAAGCCGTCAATCGTCGGTGATGCTGGTGGATAGCGAGAAAAATCGCGCGGAAATTGCGCAGAAAAGATGGGCGGATTCTTTCCGCCCAATATATATAGTTGCTGGAATGGAAACAAATTGCTGACAAATCCTCGTCTTCTCCTTTGTCGGTCATTTGCCAATTTTGTAATGACGAACATTTTTATTGTTTCTTGCGGCAAGTATTCGTTCCTTTGTTTCGGATTGATTTCGGGTATCCTTAGCCATCATAAAAGGCAAAAAGAGCCAATTTTTTTTTTCATCAGGAAAGTTGATCACAATCTTTCCGCAGTCTGAATGAAGAGAAGCAGGAATCGATCAAGTACCTCCAGGAATTAATTCATAACGTCTTGAAATTCCTGTGCAATTTTTATAGATACGAAAAAAATGAAAGTTTGGAATATACAGTATATGAGTACCGGACAGGAAAGATGAAGGTAGGAAATCAATCTCTGATCGTGTTCAAGACCAGGTCATAAATTGATACGCTTTGTCTTGATTGAAGCCTCGATCATTATTCAAAGTCGTGACGAATAGACTCTTAATATGGCACATATAAGAGGACTTACATAAGCAAAGAGATGAAATCAGTTCCGGGAAATCATTAATCCAGCAAATACACCTAATTCTAATAAGCGTTTCCCAGTTGTGAAAATTTAAAAGATAACGCAATTTAATCTGCATACGCATTGAATGAACGTACTACTGTATCTGTAAAATGCATCCCCGAATAACAAGAAATCTTGAGATTTTTAAAGGTATTATACACAGAAAGAATTTGAAGATGAATTTAAATGTTATTTATTTCAAGAAGTTTTTGTTCTGAATGCGAATGTAGACGTATCATTGATGAGCAACAAACTTTTTAAACCATATTCTTCAGTAGAAAATGACAATAAATACCACACGTTTTAATGCCCAATGGAACACATTCGGAAAATTTTTAGGAATTTCGAATTTTCAAAAATTATATTTAACAGCTTTTCATGTGAGAAATAGTTTCTAAACATTTTTGAATATCTTTGAAATCCTGAAATAAGGTTTTCTTTGCTTGGGGAAAGTTTGATATATTCTTGATTCTGTTTTCAGCACAAATGGTTCTTATAATTAATGCCTTATCAAAAAAGAATCGCTTTCATTGGCATCAGCAGGCAAAATCCTCCACCGTTTAAAATTAAATTAAGACTCAATTATGACATCGTAACAAGCATTAAAACGGACAAAAAGAAAAATTAATTATTTCGGTAATAAATGCTCAATAATTCACTGACCCTGAAAAAAAACTGGATTTGATGCAACTGTAAATATACAGTATCTGTGTCTGGTTGATGTGGTGAGATGAAGCTGGTCAAGGAAAAAACCCTCATTCCTTGGCAATGGATGGTTTTCTTGGGACATGTAATTGATCAGGGCATGACTAAGTATGATTTATCGCCCTGGATTATGATTGCACTTAAGAATCATGTTAAGAGTGAAGCGAATTATGGAAAGAGGAAAGTGTTGAAAGCTTTGCTATATACATGTAGAACTTGATGCACCACAAACACTCACATCACTTTCAATCATCATCATTTGACATTATCTCATTTATCCGTGAGTATATATAGGACATTATTCTTTTTTCAGCGCTTTTCCTCAATTGACGCATGATATCCAAAACATCTGCGAAATTTGATTACGTTACGATTTCGAAAATACGCCTCTGCTCGTAATTCAGTTTAAAAATATGGCGGTTATTTTTTGAAATGTAACACATTTCATCGAGCACCTCCATCATAAAATCCGAAGACTCTTGCAACACGTCAACATTTCGCCCATATCCAGATCATTTATTTCGTTAAAAATTTGCTGTACAAAAACTTCCCAAAGTCAGAAGAGGCCCAAAGCAAAGTACAGACTACATACAGTAATTATACCAATTACACAGCGAACCCCCTCTGCACCCCCAGTATAAAGTATGACGAAACTCGGTCATAGCTAATGCACAACACCGATTCTTTTCATGTTGGAAGGATAAATCTAGACTGCTGTATTTCTTTTTGAAGATTTTTCGAAATGGTAGAAATGAAAACAAGATGATGAAATTAAGCAAAAAATTTGATTGACATCGTTCATATATATGCATACCAACATTCATCAAGAAGAATGAAAACCTGAGAAAATACAGTACAGTTTAAAACTATCTCTTACATGTTTTTAAAACTTTTATTGCTTTGGTAACTGTGTGTTGAACCCTACTGCATTTCACTATTGTATTGTTATCCCAAACTGTTGGATGCAAACAAACCTTTAGATCCCGCACGAGAATGTTTTCTTGTGTTCTTAAAGTCTTAATCCAATGATTGCTGTTGGAATAAACCTTGTTGAGAAGTACTAGTCATAGCTGGATTAAAGCAAATGACAACTTCAAATGACAACTTCTCCTAGTCCCAAATACATATATTTCAGATCATGCACAACAACAGTCCAGACCAGCAATGAGCAAAGAAAGGAGTGTTTGGATGCTCCTTTATAGACAGTGAAATGCGCAAGACAGGTAACTGACCGCGCAAATAGAATGAACAGAAAGTAGACCAAGTCATGTGAATGACCGGTCAGCAGACATTGTTACAGCGTTCCTGTACACCAAACCCGGCACATTGCTATGTGGATCTCACATATGAAACACAGTTCAAGAATGGGGTATTATTATGCTGTTCAAGGACTCACAATTATTATGATGACAGTATTTGAATATTGACAGTGTCTATTTCAGCAAATGTGCTGCATGATAAATTAAATATAAAAATGTTGGTCGACTCGTCTCGAACCGAAAAAGACTAATATTAAACAAAACGGGATTATACATTATACGAATGTTCATCAGTAGGTTGTAGAAGTACAGTTTCGGAACCCTAATGAAAAAAATATTACCTATTGAGGAGCTTTTCTGAGTAAAGGGAAAACAGTATTTTTGCATTGAAAATGAATCAAGAATTGCAAGAAGGTGAAATTGATGCTCGCTAATTCATTGATGGTGATATTATAGGGGCCATGTACCTCTGAAATAATGAGTTGGCAGGAGGCTAAATTTGGAGTTTAAAGTACATTTGCCCAATTATTCTCTCAATTCCTTTTCAAAAACTTCAATACATTTTTTATTTTATTGCTCTTCTTTCTTGGTCCACAAAATAATTCTCCAAATGATGAGGAAATCAAAGGTATAGAGCTTTCCAAGGGTGGCAAGTCTTCAATGGTCTATGACTCTATGTTATCCTTTTCTAAAGGTAATTCAGACAGGGACAAAAAAATTTGACATGAGGCTGCTTTCAACTTATAGGGATGGTGAAATTAGCAATGGCGTCAAACTGCAAATTGAAAGATGCGCTTTTGTACTTGATTGGTCCTTGCTAAAAAAAAATCCAGAGGTTTTCATGATTGAATCATTATATACTATAGTTGATGATTGCTTCAGTTCTTTGGATTATTCAAAAACATATGTGCGGAATTTTTTCTCGACACCAGCGGTAGTGTTGATTTCCCTGAGAAGGGACAAATAGCTCGAGTTTACTGAAATTGGCGCGTCTCGGGACGCGCCCGGGGCTGTAAATTAATCCCCTTGGCGGGGAAACAGGCGGGATCAATTAACTTGCCGAAGTCGGCACACTAACAATATCTTAACCCCCGGAACCGGGACAAAACAGTCGTCAAAAACAACGTCTCCACTTTCTCAACAGGGGGACATCGAATTCCCCCTTTTTTCTTTTCTTTTCTTTTCCGCAAAAACAGGGGTCATCTAACCCCTCCGAAAACTCACAGAAAAACGCGACCATCTGCTGGCAACGCGCCCCGAAAAATATCGTATCCTCTTCCCTAAAAACGATTTATCTTCACAGGACCAAAACCTTTTCTAAACTGTCAAGAAGCACTAAAAGTACCAGCAAAATTAAATTACTTCTCCAAGCATGTTCTCCTCTTGTTTATCTTTTTACAAGCCTTCAAAACACCCGGTTTTCGGGAACAATACCAAAACCTTTTCTAAACTGTCAAGAAGCACTAAAAGTACCAGCAAAATTAAATTACTTCTCCAAGCATGTTCTCCTCTTGTTTATATTTTTACAAGTCTTCAAAACACCCGGTCTTTGGGAACAACAAATTCAGCCTTGTAAAAGTTCAGCAAAATCGTAAAAACCACCCTGTCTCCTGAGGAAACATTACTAGTCCAACTGCAAAATAGTGAAAAACACCAGCACCTGGTATTTTTCATTACCCAACATCTGGGATTCCTTGAAAATATTATCCAACCCTCCCTGTCGAATTTTCTTGTTAAAAACCCCTGATTTTTGGGGTGACAGACACAGTCCGAATTTTACCGTCGAAGCGTTTCGTTGCGTCGTGAATCTCGTACTTTGCCAGAAATTTTAACCTGCGAAAAACCTGTTGTGTATATTTGCGGTCCAAAAAACTGTTGTGAATATTTCTGTACTTTTGTGTTCTTGCTTGCTGATTTGTCTAACAAGGGCTTGCGCTTTTTGGGAGAGAATCCCTGGTTGGTTCGCGCACCGGCCAATTGTTGTGTTGAATTTATTCTTTTCATATCTTACTTGTCCTCAAAGAACTATCTTTTAATTCCTGACTTATAAGTACCAACCTAAAAACCTTGCCAACTTAATTTATCTCAGATAATACTTGCAAGGTGTACGGCTTGCTCCAATTTATTTTCTCGCTTCAAGGTAAAACCATACATAAAACTGGTAGCAGAGCGTGGTTGTGCCCAAAAAAAAAAAATCTTTGCTTCCACTGCGCCTCTAGAAAATTCAAAATAAACTTGTGACCTCCTAGTTCCAATCGGATTTTATCCTCTCCTCAAATTTAATTTTGTAGCATCTTTTCAAAAAAAAAGGAAACTCTTTTCCTCGAATCAAGTCTGTGTGTTGCTCTTCTTACGTGATCTGTTTCTTTATTCCACGTTCTTTGAAACCTTCATCAGGTATCTGAAAAATATTTTTTACCTCCTTTTCCTATCCTGTGCTCTACTCTTTTCTGTATACGTCTCTAAAAAATCTCTTTACAAACCCCTTCAAAAAACTCTTCTAAATTCGTGTTTGTACCTTAATAAAAAAAAAATCTTTCTTTGCTTCCACTGCGCCTCCTTAAAAAGAATCTTTTTACCTAATTATCGTTGTGGTTCTTTAACTATTCTTTGTGTATTTCAAGAGTAACTTATTGTCCTTCTCCTAATAATCTGTGCTGTATTTCTTGTGCGCAAAAAAAGGGGACTTTCCAAAAAAAAATGATGAGGACCAAAAGTCCAGCAACCCGAAGACCGGGAATCCAAATTCTGGATACTGACACTCCTGAAGTATATCAACTGGTGTATGGGGCTTTCGAATCCCACACTCAGTCATTAAATCTCTTAGAAAATCTATTTTCAAAAGTTA